>VZTT01043331.1:31378-124902 GCA_013400855.1 Buphagus erythrorhynchus | reverse complement strand
ACAATTACTGAAAGTATGAAAATGCAGTTACTGAAAGTGTAAAAACTGAAAATTGCAGATAAATTTCATTGACTTCAAAACAAGTTTTACTTTTGTGGTCTTTTGCACCTTCTTGTTTATAGGTTTTTTTTAAAGCATGCCAATGATAATTTTAAAACAAACATCTTTTTTTCTCTTTTTAAAAATTTTAATCACTAGGTAAATGGAGATATTTTTAAAGCATTCATCTGAAAAAGAATACTTTGAAAGTTATAATAGTGGTGGTAACTACTGCCAAATTTATTATCCATAGTGCTATGGCAATATTTCACAAGCAATACCTTCTATATCTTCTATATCTATGTCTTCATTCATTTGTGAACGTAAATTCTGCTGACCCAGAAAACTGCAGAGATTTGTACAAGAAAACCCAGGCTGGAAGGTGTTTGTTGAGGGCACAGCTTCAAAACAGACTTATATAGTTTTCAGTTTGCGTGCATATGGAGTTTGCTGAGAAGTTGGAAACACTTTATTGGTTTTGTTCTGCTTTTTCTTTTGGCCGACTTTGCTCGTCTTTTTTCAGTCAGCCCCAGGAGTGTGCTGTGGATGGGACCTTGCACTTAACTCACATCAACAGTTTCAGTAAACACTTTGTAAAAAAAAAAAAAAAAGTTTTGGAATGCATTTTTTAACAGCTTTTACACCTGTATTATTGACATTTTTAACAAACCCTCTATGCCCTCTGACCATAATGCAAGAACAGACATGTGTTGATTTTGGAGAAATAAACACTCACAGACCAAAGGGACCCTTTCCATCTGCTTCCTTCTGCTGAGCATCAGATCTGCCCTTTGGCATTGCTTATGTTTTGGATGACTTTGTCGTAAAACCCAGGGTGAAGGGCAGTCAAATGCTTCATCTGCGCATAGAATGTCAAATTTCCATGGTTTTCATGGCATGAGGTGTGGAGGCTGCATCTAAAACCACCCTCTTCAACCAGTCAGGTGTCTCAACTGCGCTCTACAAATGTGGTGGTTTTCTCAGTAAAGCCCATGACTCACATTTTCTTTGCTTAGTTTATGGTTTATTTGTCGAAATGGCCGTAACGTGCATTTCTTGTAAATGGCCCATAGCCTCGTGAGAGAAGCTTGGCTCATCTGCTGTGGCTTTTGAAATCCTAATGACCATTTAATCGAGTAAATGTGAGATAAGCTGTGAGCTAGGGCTGGCTTCGTGGCTCTGCTTGCATTTAACAGTGTCATGGTCTTCAAACAATACGTATCCTAAAGCATGAAACCACGCTGGGCGTTGATGGCATTAAGCTTTTTTCCATACCCACAGTCTAGCTGTGCATCTGCAGCTCGGTGTGAATTGCCCCACAGTTGGGGAAGTCACAAATACCCATGTACACTGTCTTTCATTACACAGCTTAATGAGATTTCCACATCCCCTGGGAAAACAGCATGTCCCGCAGATGGGTGGTATCCACATTAGCTTTTTCTACGGCCAACACATCCTTGTACTCCTGAGATCCTCTCCAAGGGAAAGGCATGATTGTGTGTAACAGATTGTAAAAAGAGAGGTTAAAACAAATGCCAGTATTTCAACTCCATATTGTTAGAATATATTTTAAACAATGGAAGGAAGGAATATATTACAATTTTGGTCTTTTTTTAGTTTGTTTTTTATGAATCTCCAGGTAATGTTGAGCGGCTGGTTTGTAGCTTTTGTGCTCCTGGCAGATACCTAGCAGGAGATAATTATCTTTCAAGAGTCCCTGGCTTCTCTTTTAGTAATTTAAAATAACTGGCCAGCAGAGAATAAATTGTTCCAAAGTTTCATGCTTGGAAAGAGATTTCCCAAACTACAAAGTTTTATCAAGAACAAATGAGACAGTAAACGAACGTGCAGGCAACCGCTTAAGATCTGGCTAAAGGAAAATTCTGCTCCAAACAACACAAAACTACAGGAATGTGTTTTGTCAAAGTCACAATTCACTGAACTAAAGTTTCTCAGAGCTTACTGCTTTCCCTGTCTCTTAGAGCACAAACACAGAACATATTTTTCCATTTTCAAACCCTCTCAGTGTGGAGTTGACACAACCATCAGAGAGAGAGGAGCTTGGTCAAGTAGCTATGTTGGAGAATATAAAAGTTCTGTTAAAAATTCACATCCATTTACATGTGCAGTGTGAAAACTGGAGTATCAAATTAGATAGAATTGAAAATCAACTAAATCACAGAAATTGCAAGTGACTTTTATCTTCATATTTACAAGGAGGTATGACTACAGTCACCAGACTGTAGTCTGTATTTTATCAATATTAACAGACCTCTTTCTACTTGATTGCTTATAATGCTGACATATTTTATATTTTGTATTTTATATAATCTCTTTTCAGCAATGTTCCAAAAATATTACTGAAAAATCCCTCAAATAAACCATTATTAAAGTTACTAAAGGGTTACTAAAAAACCATCAAGTAAACTATAGAAAAGTAAATGTCATTAAATTCACTAAAGATGAAAACATTGTACTCTTTAACACATTTTTTCATGTTTGATTGATAAGAAAACACAGCCTACTTAGCACTAAAATCATCATCTGAAGTTACGTAATTTCCAAGTTTTTTAAAATTAAAAAATGTTTAGAGTAATTTCCTGTTTCCATAAGATGCCATGCCCAGAAAAAAGGGAGAAAATCCGTTTCTCTACTTGCATTGGGCACATCCAAAGTACATCCCAGCTAGCAAAGCACTGTCCTGGGCTGTAATTAAAGTGACATCAACTACAGGTCTAATATATTGAGTGTGTTTCAAGTGTCAATAATGAAACTAGATTTTCTCCAAATCTGGAATATGCCTTGATATACATGAGATTTTCTATGGAATGGGTGTTTTTTTTAATAACACTTTCACAGTCTGCACAATATTTTGAATATAGGTGTGTAACAGATATGTGATTTGATTATTCATTTCTGGCATAAGCATAGCTGATGTTTTATAAAGCCTGATTTTGGCTTTGTAGTGATAAATGAATGTCTGATGGACACACATGATTGGAAATGCGGTCATGTCCCAGACAAACCAGGACATCCTCTCCTTGGGCATAACCAAGAGTCTGACCTTTTCTAGTAATGCTGAATTAATGCAGAGAAAGTTCTTAACTAGGAAATTTTTTGTATGTGTAAGAACTTTGTGGTTTTAAGTATAGCCACAGGAAATGGAGTAACAGTTAATGAATTTAGAGTAGATGAGCTGGCAAACTGAAAATGAAGAAGACTCCCTGCACTTGAATGTTAGCCAACACTGGGTGAAAAACCCTGTTGTGTGAGATCTTCTGTCATACTGAAGGGTGCTGCAACATCAATTTTTGGTGGCTTTTTTATTACCAAAGGACTTGCTAATAGCACACAATTAATTAAGGCTGCAAATAGATCCATAATCCTCCTGATAGAAATGCTGCTTTTTAAAATTTTGCCTCCTGTGGATAGTGTTAGCCTTTCCAGTTTTGGACAAGAGTATGTCCATTACACAGTCTATTAATATTTTTTCTGTGGCAGGCACATCCTCACACACCAGTGATCTCTTGGGTGTTATTTCTCGTGCAAATTCAGATTGCAAATTAAAAGACACTTTTAATCTTTAATTCTGATTGTGCTTGGTAAAATGACACTGCAGCAAGGAGCACAGCCCATTAGTGCCTCCCTTAAGACTGCAGAGGTGCCTATAAGTTTTTTCTTACATACTTTCCTTGCCTATGGCCTCTCTTTGGTCTATGAGTTAATTGATCCCAGATTTTCTGATAGAATTGTCTTAAGCTGTTGACAATTCAGTGAAGAAAGGAATTGAGCATGTAAATAAAAAATAAACTCCATATGCTTTCATCACTCTTGCAATTAGACAGCACTACTGATGGTTGGCTTATCAGGAACAACAGTGGGATTTTTTCCTTCTGTAATTGAGGATGAGGTTGTGCCTTGATGACTGACCACCTGGGACTTCAAAGCTTGAGGAAAGAGCTCAGCTATTATCCATGCTGTGATCATTTGGTGTTTCTCAGTGATGGCCAAAGAAAACAATGGCACCCCCGAATCTAACTAGCTCCTCAAGGCTTTATGTGATGCTGAGAGAAAGGCTCATTATGAAGTTCAGATCAGAACTTTAACTTGCTTGGTGGGACAGAAGAGAGTCTTTGGCCTCTGCAAAGTTTTAGTGTCATTTTCTTGTTGATTTACCATAGGGCTGCATATTTGGCATTGTCAAAGAGGAGGTTGCAATCTGCCTTCAGAAGAGAAGTGCAAGTGCAGCATCCTCACTGCTGGAGGCTTTTTTGCCACTTCACATTCAATGTAAAAAAAATACATCAAAAGAATAATAAATCAATAATTGCTATAAAGTAGAAATTATACTTTGGTTATGTTTTAGTAGTGGTATTTGCACCAAAGTTTTTATCAGCCTGTAGTGGCAGTGAGAATAGCCATCAGAGTATAATTAAACTCCATTTAGAGGGTTTAATTTGTCCCTTGGTGCTAAGGGAGTGATGCCAAAGCTTAGAGTTATAAAGCGGATTTAATCACAAAAGATTAAATAAATCCCAGTTATATTTGACAAGCATTTCACTCTTCAGTAAGTCATATGATCTATAATTATTCTCCTAAAGCCTAATTAGCTCTGTTCCTTATTTAAATGATATCTCTTCCACAAGACACTTCTGGTGTGCCTCGATCTTGCTTTTTTGATGCATATTTTTCTAATCGGGCTTTTCATCCATCCAGTTAATCAGCCCTTCCCTGCCATGAAGCCCAGCTGCTGCACTCCCTCCCTGCTCACCGAGATGCTTTAGATGTGTCATAACCCAGCCTCAGAAAACTTGTGTGGCCAAGTGCCTCGGGGCAGATGATAGCAGGAGTCAAAGGCCAGCATGATAGAGAGCAGTGTGATTTAAACCTGTCTGAAGAAACCTCTGAAGAGATTTTTGCTGGAGGCTTTTGTTCCACCTATGACCTCCTCCACCAGGACAGGCACTCGCTTTATCCTCTTCATGGAAATTTTTATTTTCTTCATTTGAAACAGTACAATTTCTCTTTAGCTTTCATGTCCTTTTTCTAAGTGGAGTTTCTTAGTAGGAAGATCTTGCAGCATACTGCCCCAAGATGAATAAAGTTTTGGTATTATATTGGGCATGCATCATTCTGCCAGTGTACATACTTGGCTCAGAAAAAGAAAAAGAAAACCTTTTGCCTAATCAGAAATGCCTCAGACGGAGTGCATGAACTTTTCTGAATACTTGAAATTATTAATAGAGATGCCTTCTGAAGTGTAATAGCAAACCTGTATGTTCCTGCAAGCAGATATGTAATCTGTTCACATCTGTATAGTGTCGGGGAACATTTGTCAAGGTTCATTTGGCTACAGTTATCCCTTGTTTTTCCCCTTTAAAACTTAGTTGCAGAATTTCAAAAGTGCTTTCTGTTAAACAGTAACACAGAAATGAGGGAGCTCTGGTGAATACTAATGGCTTGCATGTTTTGCCTGAAATCTTTGGTGGGTAGCTGTGCTGTGCAGACACTGCTTCCTCTGCACCAAGACCTGGTTTGGAGCTGAAGGCCAGATCTCTGGAAAGTGATATAAAACTGTCATATTATCTATGGCTAAATTCCTAAAAAATAGGCTCAAACATGCCCATGTGTGTGTGCTTATCACTGAGCTAAGTGACCAGACTGCCTGGGAGTTCAGGTGTGTAAATCCTGACACAGGCATCCTTGCAAATGCATCTCGATTCCACAAATCAATCATGTTATGCTGATTTTTGTTGCTATGCTGTTTAATTTTATTTTATGGTGTTTCAAGTGGATAGCAAAAAATGTAGATGTCTAGAAAACCTATCCAAACCCTGCTGTGGGAAGGAGGAGAACTAAATGGGGAAGGAATTGATTTATTGGGCTGATATTGGACATATTTTTTTTCCATTTTGTTCTATAAGATTGCGTACTGAGGCCAAGCAAAAGGCCAGGTGAGGTGTACATTCCTGTCCTTGCTCACAGTGGTGCAGCCTGCCTCTCTCTGCTGATGTGTGGGCTCAGAAGGGAATTAATGAGCCATGCTTAAGGGAGGCAGCAGGTTTTTGGTTCAGATTGCACCGTCTCCACTCTAGAGATTGTGAGATATCTGTCTCCAGCAAGCCCTTTGGGGTTTGTTACACTGCCAGAGCTGGTGCTGATGCTGACACGAGGTCTCTGGGCTGTCTGGAGCTCTGTACAAATCTCCAGGGGTAAGAGTAGCCCCATGAGATGGCAATCACCACGTTTAGGACCAAAGAAGGTAAAGTTTCTAAGGAAAGCGTGGGGAAGAAGGACCCCCTGGCAGCAGTGGTTTGGCAAATCAGAGCTGCCATGTGCATGGCCAGTACTCAGTTTTGATCAGTGTATCAGCTCCTGATGTTTCTGTCCCAGTTTCTTCCAAGTGACATAAACTCTGCCAGCAAAAATCTCATTCAGTATGCACCAAATCATTCAACACTTGAAATATTCCTTAAAATCAGTCAGTGCTCTCAGAATTTTGCAAAGAGAGATTTCCCAAGTGGTCAGAGCAGATGTCAGATGTTCAGCTTCTAGCATCTTCCCAGTTTCACCCTTCCTCAAAACAGAGGGATACACTGAGATATTTCGTAAGTTGCAATCCATAAGAGAGGGGAATTACTTTGCTGCATTTCTGCAGCCAGAATGATTTTCTGTTAAGCTATAGTATGAAATCAGTTTTTAATTAAAAAAAGGTTATACTTTAGAAATGAGAAAGCCTGAGTTCTGAACCTGAAGCAGTCAATGGTGCATGGACTTTTTTATTCTCCTTACTCAGGCTCTCCTTGTTATCTTCTGGATACCATGTTGATCTGGGTCTGAAAACAAGTTGTGTGCTCAGAGCTGAAGATGAGATGTATCACCAAGGAACAAAGAATCTTGGCTAATTTATATAAGCATAACTTACTATAGGCTTTTCTAACATCAGCTTTAAACAAAATCTCTGAATTAAAATTTAGAGCACAATTTGATTTTTCAAAGGGATTAAAAAAAAAAGAAAGGAAAAGAAAAAAAATTGCCCAAGGAAATATCCTGTGTTTATAAAAAGCCACATTACTGCAGAGTGCACCTCTTGTTGTGCCAGGTCTGCTTCCTTTGGCACAGGTGAAGAGCAATGCCATGGGCATGGACACTCCTCATCTTCTCATCTGTTCTGGAGGCTGGGACACTCTGTATCACTCCAATTGGGCCCTCTCCCTCTGGCTCTGTGCACCATCTCCTTCCTTCCCCTGCACACTGGGCTCTCAGTAGTACCCAGCAATGAGAAATTTCTTATCCAGCCTGAATTAATGCACTCTGAGTCAAGTGTGCCACACTCAGCCCAGCCATGCTGCCATTATTGCATGTGTGCCAGGACCAAGCAATTCAGGTACAACCTTACAAAGAAGGATGGAGAGCAACAGGGACATAGTGAGAGGAATGAGGACAGCAAAGAGCTTAAGAGATAGAGAACTGGTAGCAAAACATACAAATGTCCACCACTGAGGGGGCATCCCCTTGAGAGGCACTTTGCTCTGTCACACAGTGTACCTTTGCAGCTGCAGTTTAGTCCCAAATGGTGGATGCAACTGTTAAGAAACTTTAGGCCATTCCAAGATTTCAGAGCAGCTTTGTAAGTGCAGCAAAGCCTGTGTTTGACCTTTCCCTGTAATCCCATGAGTGAAGCATTGTTTAATCAAAAATAATCAAATCACTATTTTGTGAATAGTTACAATAGTAATAATAATTGCTATGTCATTTCTTTTCCACAATTTTTATACCAGCAGTCACTTACCAAAAATAGCCGAGGTGTTTACACAGTTGAGAGCTTTTAAAAAGATATTGTCTACATTGTCCTGGTCCATTCAAATTTTGAATAAATCCTGTGCCAGAGAAAGCTATGGGATATTTGAAGTTGTTTTTAGGGGTAAAAGGAGATGAATCTCACTGGCCTTAGAGAAGCCAAGATTTTCAAAGGCAAATTCAGTCTGTTTACTTAATTTTTTGGGTTAGGAGTCTGCCTCTTCTGGGATGGAGTGGGGAATATTTTGAAACCCAAACCAATGGAGCCAGGACACAGCGATGACTCAGTTCCGCAGCCAAACTCTTTGCCTGAGAGGTGAAGAGCTGGCCAGGTTCTGGACATTCTGAAGGTCAGTCTTCCTGCTCCATGAGGAACAGGCAGTGAGTTTGTTGCTGGATGTGTGGGTTGACTTTGTACTGACCGTCAGATCAGTTTAGGGTGGTTTAGGCAGACAAGGATGCAGGTCCCTGGGCAGCAATGCCAGCCCTGAGCACAGCATGCAGGGGCTGCACCTCGGGCTGGAGCAGAGTCCGCCACAACTGTAGGAGTTTTGCCACCTTAAAACACCCACGTTTGTCTGGGATCATGCCAAAACTCCAGCTCTGTTGGTTCTGGCTGTTAGACTCCACATTTTATGTGCCACCTCCTTGGGATGCCTCTTCCTTATTGCTGGGACAGAGATGCAGAAGGAAGACCACATTGTGCTTGACCATTTCTAATACTCTTTAAGCTATTGCTTAAAACAGCTGGGATAGATGGGCTTTTGTTCTGACCTACCTATGGCAGTTTTGTGGTCTTATCATCACTGGTTATTTATGCCGCTCTTCTGTATAATAATTTCCAAAATAATCTTGTTTTACAGTGTTTCATCTTTCTGGGTATTTGGAGAACACATGCATGTACTTAGTGAGGTTTCGGGCTGATTTAGTTTCTCAGTAACTTGAAAATAAAGTATGTCTCTTAAAAAGCCATGAAAGATTTGAAGAGCCAAAACGCTACATTCAAAAATGACAAAACACTCTGAAATTTGTTTTAACAGTTTGGATGCACTAACACATTCCTTTTATCTCTCCTAAACTTCTTGGCTTACTAAAAAGATTCCTATCCAGATTGTCTCTAACAAATTCATCCTACACATGGGTTGCACAACTAAAACCAATTTTAATTGTTCATTCTTAGGCTTTCAGTGGTATTATCAAATTCTGGATTGATTGTTGTTTTCTAGTCTAAATTACACTGTCATTTTAAGTGCACAGAGGGGCTTTAAAAATAATTTGAGCTGGTATCCTGCCAGAAGTTGCATCTGGATTCCTGGAGGATGAGGGAAGCTTTGAATCAAACATCTGGCAAGTTTGCTAGATAGAGAAAGGCCAGCACAGTATTCTCAACCTGTGCAGTTATCAATGGGAACTCTTGGCTGCTGTGCAGTTGCTCATCTTTTCAGTTTCATTGGGAATCTTGTCCAAGGTCTTGCTTTAACACCTGAGCTTATGATTCCTAGCTGTCCTGAGAAAAAGCTGTACTTGGGGGGTGAAGAGATGGATTTCTTGGTGGTGGTGGTTATTCTTTAAACTCAAGGGGCTCAAGAAGAAAAACAAGCCAAAAAAAAAAAANCCAAAAAAAAAAAAAAAAAAAAGCCAAAAACATCAAGTGAAGGACCCCCAAGGTGTGCAGTATCCCTGTGCTTGCTGCAAGCTGCCTTCCTCAGCACTTTACACCAATGGGATCCCACTCTTATGGTACCACATTCCTATAGGCACAGGTTAATCCTTGCAGTTTTAGGGTTCAAAGAACAGCTTTGAAGACCACATCCCTCTCTATCTCCCTTATTGGACATCCTTGATGTGACATACAGAATGACCTGGCTTTGGTGCCAGGAAATAGAGTGATGGCATCATCCTGAGTGTCCCACTGGAAATGCCGTGTTTGCTGTTCTGGTGTTTTTCAAGCAGTTTTGTGGCACAGAGTCTTTGCTACAAGTCCCTCGCGTCTCCCCATCCCCTGCTGCTTGTCCCTGAACTGCTCTGCCTGCACGGCAGCCTCAGGCTGACACCAAGAGTGTTCACAAGCAAACCTGTACTTCCAACCTCCCCCACAAGTGCTGTTTGTTTGTGAGTAACCAGAGTGTTTAAAGGGAGCAATAGCAAAAAGTCACTGGTGGCCATGGAGTCCCAAAGCCCTTTGAATTTTCCCCTAAATGATTCATGTTTGATTCTACCTTTCATATCTCAGTCCTGAAGTTAACACTGTGAGACAACCGAGTTAATTTCAATTATTAGCATAAGGATGAATATTATATTGCAGGAGCATCAGGGTTACTTCTTTTTTGTGTGTGTACCTTTAGCACATTGTATGCTAGTGCCAGAAGGTATCTTGGAAGCTGGGTAAACTTGGTGCTCTTCGTGTCACCAAACTTAATACGAAGGAGTATTCTCTCTTACCTCCAAATAGCAGAAGTGTCCATTTAATTCATTGGTTTCTATCATCAGAAGCAAATTTAACTTCAAATTTCTGATTTCTGAAGTCGGATCTGAAATATTTTCCAAGCTTAAGAAATCATTTTGATGTCTAGAAATAGGAAGAAAAATAGCTTGTGTCCAACGATGCTTATTTATAAAGACTTTAAAAGAGGGGGAAAAGAAGAAACAAAGTATTTTGTGTGACCTGAGCCTTTGGCACCCATCCAAACCCGTTTCCATGCTGAGTCCGTCCATTATACACTTTGTCAAATCTTTTATATAATCCCACTGTCTCTGCTCTTAATCTTAAAAAAATAGCCCTTTGTTTTGTATATGACTCTGGAGGATAAGGAATAGGAGACTGTCTGCAGTGTTGTCAAACCTGGGTGGGCATTTTAATGTGTCTTATGCATTTTTTTTATTGTGTAAGGGCATTTGCTCCGTGTGCACGAGTCCGTTGGGTGTCCATTGTTTATATCCTCTGCTGGTGTTATCTCCAAATTCCTCCCCTTCTCCAAGGGAGTAGATTTCCCCACAACAACTTCTCTTCCAGGCTCAGAAAAGCTGTCTTTGTGGGGCCACTGGCAAGGCAAGCAGCTCTGCTCGTGGGCTGCTGGAGGGGTGAGTGCTCCTGCAGGGAGAAAGCCTGTATTAAGATTTTTTTTTTTTTTTTCCAAGATAATAATAGGAAAATTGCAATACTTCAGGAGGCAGGGGGATGCCTGGCTGCTCTGCCAAGGGCAGACCATGCACGCCAGGATGTGCAATTGGGAGCTGAGTCTCTGAACAGACTGAAATCTGCAGCCTCCATTTCCACTATGATTTTAACCCATAATTTGTGAGTTTCCCTGTTTTCTGTAAAGGAGAACTTTGGTTGCAGACACTGTGTGCAGCTGTTTATTGCTTTGTGTTGATGCAATTGGTGATGTCAGGTCCCAGTCCATATCTTTGCATCTCTCAGGAGAGCCAGACACATTCAGCTGTCAAAATATCACATTCTGGTGAGAAAGGAAAGGAGGACAACTTTAAGTCTTGGCTTTGCTGAAACTGTTCGTCACCTATCCCCTCCATTTCAGCTCATGGTCTGAACAGCCTCTCTATGCTCCCTGTGTTGCTGGGAAAAAAAATGCAGGACCTTAGAAATTCTGTTATTTTAAGCTTAAAAAAACATTAAATTCACCCACATTATGCAACTAAGAGCTACATTCCATAGCTTAGTGAGTTTGTATATCATTAACCTTTTTTTCAGCTAACTACATTACTCTTGTTTTTGCCTAATGTCCGTAGTTCCAGGGTTATGACTGCTGATACCCCATAACATGTCATAGGAAATATTTGGAATTGTGGTTGGATTGTTATGAAAGTGATAAAAAGATGGGTTACTCTGTGTCAGCATCTGTCCAGAAAAGCAAAAGGTACCGGTTGCCTGTAAGTCTCTTGTCAGTTCATTATATATTTATTTTTTATATAATTTATTTTCTGCTTTTTTTCCCCAGTAATGCTATTGTCATTGTGCCAGCTGAAAATATTTAATACCTGCAGATGCAGCTGGTCCCTGGGATCATTGTAGGGCCTTTGTTTAACAACCTGCCTGTAACTTGGTCATGCAGTGCCAGCATTTTGGTCCCATGTCCCTGTTTTTTTCCAGGAATGCCTGTTAGAGGATGGTTTGCTTTCTACAAGCGAGCTGATGGAACAAAACAGAACTGCAAGCTATTGCCAGAGTATATGTAAATATTGAGACTTAAGCCACAAGAAAGCCAATCTTTGCAAGCTGCAGCAGTGGAGGCTCTCTGCGTTTCACCCCATGAGGGCAGCTGAGGTGACACCACTGAGAGTGGACAAAACCTGGTGTGGACAAAACCTGGTGTGGACATGGGCTTCAGCTGTGGGATCTGTAGGAACATGGTGTAGGGTAAAGGTGCTTCCACTTGTTTAACTGGACCAGGGTCTTTGGTTCCTGTGCACAGAAATTGCTTGTGTTTGTTTTTTGGTGGATCCTCCCCACTCCTGTGGGGATTGTGGTTACTCAGGGGACTGGGGTGAGCGGGTATGCAGATGGTCCTAACAGGCCTGTGCAAGGACAATACTAAAAATCTCAGCACTTCTGGCACCTCCTGTCCACCAGACTGCAATGCCACAGCCTAAAGTGCTGCCTAAAACCACCAGTATAATTGGGTTAAGTGATGCTGATGGTCCAGCAGTCCTAAAATGTCACCTTCATGAGTTTCCAGAGCCATTCTCCTCAATAATCTGCTGTAGTTTTCTGTAATTTTCCTCCAGTTTTCAAACATTTTCAATTCAGGGACTTACAGAGCAGGGGACATTTTCTATAAATTCAGTTATATTTAGTCAAAATTATGGATTACGCTTGCATGACTTAATTCAATTTCCCCTTTGACTGAAGAAATTTTTATCATCCCTTGGCAAGTAGATCCACCGTTCAAATAGCCATTGTGTGGGTAAAACTTGTATTTATTTCATTTGTATCTGATTTTTACTAATTTCATCTGATGCCCCCTGTTTCCCACAATGTACCTGTGATTTAGCATCAGATACTACAGTGTAATCACACATTTTGAGACTTTTCAGCCTGGTAGGCTCCAGAATATTTTAGAGACATTTATTTGGTAAAAGTTACTCCATCACAAAAGTTTCTCCTATAAAGTCTCTGTTTCTAATCCCTTGTATTTCTTAAATCTGATTTCTGGGACAAACATCTCTTAAAATATATTTTCTGTTAAGTAAAATGTTTATCATTTCTAGTCAATTAGGAAAGAAATCATTGAGGGATGCACTTCCATTGAGATTTTCTGCAGAAGCAGGGAGGAATTGTGGTCAGGTTCAGCATAGGCAGGTCTGCACCTACAAAGCCTGGGGCTGTTTCTGCTGGCACAGGTTTGGTTCACCATTCCTTTGGCTCCCCAAAACCTCCTCATCTGACTGGTATGGCATTGTTATGGGTTTGTGGCTGATTTCTAACCTTACCCTGGCCACCTTTAACCACTGAGGTGATGCATTTCTTTCCTACACCTGGCCCTGCAGCCTTGTTGCTTGTTTCTGTGCAAGGGCTGTAACCTGTCCTTGATCTCCAAAGGGCTTCACTTTGGGCTGTGTGTGTGCTTTGGGTTGATGTATGAAAGGCTGTACAGTGCCAACAGCCCAGCTCCAGGGACTGATCCCTGATCAGTCTGATCATGTCTGGAGCCAGTTCCCTGCATTGGTTTAACCCCAAACATCCTGAGCAGGCACTCTCCAGAGATCCCAGGAAACTGTTTCACCACTCAGCTCATGCCAAAAGTTTATCCTCACCTCCCCTTTCTGCCCAAAACATGTCCAACAGATAACCTGCAGGTTGTTTGGTTCTTACCCCCACTGGTGGGCCTGAAATTGCTGAGGCCAAAGAGCAGCTCTTCAGCCAGCCATCCTTAAGCTGGGTAAGTGTACCACCATGCTGGGGCCAGCACAGAATGTGGGGACTTCTTCCCTTTGTCAGCTTCCCAAAGAGGTGGGAACTCACCAAAGTAGCTGCTGGTCCAGCATCTATCTGGGCTGGGTGTGTAATGACCATCCCTGGGACAGATGGGGTCAGGAAAGAGGAAGTGAGCCTGCTGTTACCTCTCCAGAGATGTGTGCTCTGACACAGGCATTTTCCATAAGTGACTTATTTACACAGAACAAAAATCATGGGATTTACTGATAAACTGTAGGAAAAGGGAGAGCTGGTGAAATGAAGGTTTCTTATCTCTGCATGATGTGACATGCAACCCAGGATATAAATTAGAGTTTTCACCAAGTACAACTGAAAAGGCCGGTCTCAAAAAGCAGAGGTAAAGCCCATGAAGCACACTAAGTAGCTGTGAGCTTTTTAACTAAACTCAGGATAAGTGGCTCCTCGGATAACTGCTTAGCTTGAGTATCTGTCAGCTGTGGATGTCATTTGGGTGGGAGACATTGGAAGCTGAGAAAAGGGCTTATTTCTGTACTTTCTGGGATGTCCTCAGGGTGGCTGTGAGGGGCTAGATGCTAATGAGTTCAGCAGCTGCTGGGAGTGATGCTTTCCCACTGACAGGACAGACACTGTCTTACCAGGCTGGGTGTCTTTAAAATGAAGGCTGCCTATGATGGATACCAAAACTCCTCCAGTCTTTATGGGCTTCTTTTTCTTTGTCCCTTCTAAGATTTAAACCAGCTATGCTCTTACCATCTCTTTTAATTTTCTATGAGTATTCGACATCACAGACATAAACTGCATTTTTTTTTAAGCTCTTGGAAGCATTTCTTAAGTTCTGCTAACGGCCAGTATTGACCTTGCCAGTGGCTTACTGTCCTAAGACACAGGCTTGTGTACCAGCAGGAATCTGCAGAGCAAATCTCAGAGTGCCCAGGTGTCAAAGGTCTCTCTCTCACGTGGCCATCCCCTCTTGTGATTACACAGGATAAATAACCCTCTGTAGACCAGGTTTTCTGAGAGGTTCAGAGTCAGGTTGAATTTTGTTTTCCCTCAAACAAAAGTTAGATTTTATTATTTCTAGAGATTCAAGCCTATTGCTAGAAAATTAATGCTACTATCTTTATCTTTCTTGAGGCAAAGTAATATTTTCTTGGCTGCGTAACTTATCCTCCTGTGCAGCGAACAGATGTTCTCACTGGATTCCTCACATCTCTGAGGTCTCTTTCCTGGATGTTTTACATTCAGTTAGAATTTATGAATGTGTAGAAGCTCCTTCTGGGATGTGCTGTGTTTCTTCCCAGCAAGTTTCCCAGGGCTGGGGATGTCTGTTGGCTTTCTGGTGTCTCCTGGATTTGTGTGAATGCAGCTTTCCAGATCACTTTGCCTGCCAAGGATCTTCCCACCTTAGGCAGCTGATAATTAACTTGCATTAATTATTATTAATAGCAAGGGCTGGTCATTATTCTACTATTTCACTTAATGTTGAAAACTGCCAGCATTTTCATTTTGAATGTTTCTCTCTATTTTTTTAACTTTTTGGCACATAACATAATGTGAGAAATGACACTGAATCATTAATTTTTACATCATAGTGCATGTGACATAATGGGAGGTGGTGGTTTGCTGGTACTTAATCTTTCAGCTTTGATATGCCAGGGTTTTTTGCAGCCGTAAATATATTGCTGTCCCTCTGGGTCAGTTTTAGGTTACTACACTTGACTTGAAGGTGCAGCGTTTTAAAGTTGAGCATCTGCCGTCTGCACTGACAGGCATGACATGCCTGCACTGCTCCGTGAGCAACAGCAAGTACAGCTAATCCGTGCCATTCCTCATGCACTTTTCCAGTTGAACATACACAAACAATTTGAGCAGAAACTTCAGCTTGGCAGTATTTTGGTAATAGCTCTGCACAAGGGACAGAGCAGTCTTCTGCTATGGGATTACCTCATGGGAGAAGTCCTTTGTTTCATTCCAGTTTGGCCTTAGAAATACATTTTGGTTTTGTTGGTGAACTTCTAAAAATGAAGCTCAGACAAGTAGGGCAATGGCTTAGAGAAATGAGTTATAACTCTTATAGTTGTTCCATGCAGCTTCTTCATTATCATAGCTATGGAATAAGAAAAAAAAACCCAACCATTTGTGTTTGTTTTGGTTTTATTTACACCACATGCCCAGAACTAATTCTTAAAGCTACTAATTTAAAATAAATGTTAAGCTCATGTGTTTACAATCAAATTTATCATTTTAGAGTGTAGGGGGTTGCCTATATTCCCCATCTGTTTTCTTTTCACCTCTCCTCATATTATCTAGACAAGAGTGTTATATGTGTTAAGGAGACCATTCATCTCCTCTAAAATATTAAGGAAACTTGGCAAAGGGAGACATAGGTTGCCTGGGCTGACTGCAGACAGAGGATGTGCACTGGGCTGTCCCCCATCTCCCATCTTTTTTCTTCCCTGGTTTTGGTGTGCCGGCCCACATCTATCAGATCACGAGCTTTAAAGCCATCATCTTGGCACCTTTTCAGGCTCAGACTTTGCATTTCAGTTCTCAAAACTTCTCAGCACTTCTAAATCCCAGTTTGGAGTCAGAAAGAGATGTGTATGCTCAGTGCTGAGAAGATAGGATGCATCTGTGTCTTGTTCAGGAAAATGCTTCATTACATCTTTTAGAAAGGAGGCTATTTGTTTCAGGAGTGGGTCTTTCAATCATATTTGACCATCTTGAATCCTTCTGGAGTTAACTGCAGCTGCTGGGTGTCATTAGGCCTGTTGCTTTAGGCTAATCCCAAAGGGATTTTGCTATTGCAGTGGCTGACTTCTAGGCACCCGGCTACCTAATGAATTCCAGATCCCAAAGTCAAACATCCAGAGACATCCAGGGAAAACAAAAGACCTGAATGAGGGAGCTCCATGAAAGCCCATGAGAGGGAGAGGCTGCCTGAGCAAGCCAGTGGCACATTTTGTGTTAAGATGTTGCTCAGTGCTGCACTGTCTGCCTGGAGCCCTTTCCTGCAGCTTCAGGATTCTTCAGGCACCTTTTTTTAATGGGGAAAGTGGAAGGATACTTGTGATGAGCCCTGTTTGACAGTGAGAACCTCGACTCAGGTATTGGGTGGATGGGAACAAGGTGCCAGTGCCCTTCTGCTGTGTGTCCCTGGGGGCAAACTGCAGGGCTGCCAACACCAGAATTGGTGTGGGACTTGCACATTTAATCCCCAAATGTATCTCAGCTTCAGTGGGGAGATTTGTCCAACTGCTTTTCAAAGAACTAGGCTGAGTAGGGAAAAAAAAGCCTCATGGAAGCTGGATATCAGCAAATCAACATTTAGACACTTGGCCTGTGAAGCAGTTTTAGCGTGGCCATCCCCAGTGCGTAATACAGTCCATCAGTTCACAAGGCTGAAATACCTCTGCAAATAAAAAGCAGCCATGCTGGCAAACAGTCTTCAAAGGTAGCGAAATAATCCCTAAGGGGAGATCTGCTTTTGTGTGGAATTCCCCAGCAGACGGCTGGGAGATCTTAACAAACAAGGCCTTTTAAACTGCCATGTACTTTGAAGCCTGAGTGAGCATTCATTCATTCGGCACAAAAAGCAACAGTAGAGGTTGGGGGGTGAGGGGGGGTGGAGGGGGAAAGGAGTGGAAGGGCTTAGTCAAGGTGAAAATGAAGTTGGGTCTTTCCCCAAAGCCACTGTGGGTAAAAATGAATTGCTTCACTGGAGGTAATAAAAGATATGTTATCCCACATTTAATAAAAAGCAACAGTGAAAATACAAAGGGCTCATTTCAGGCTTCAGTTATCTGATGTTTATTGCACACAGGCCTTTCTCCAGGACAGAGACCTTAGGAGTGTATTGCCCTTTGAAGTGTGGGCTGTGTGGCCACTTGCCCATTCAGTTTTATGGCTAAATCTCCTTGATATGACCCACTTTCATCTTTCCAGTGGTGGCAGGGGCCTCTGCCGAGGCGAGAGAGCAAGTAGGGTTCTGGATGTGCAAACTGGGCAAATTGGGCAGTGCTTCACCCTTGGAGTGTAGGTAGAAAGGAGGATGCAGCATGAAACAGAGGCTGGGCTCGGGGAGATGCAGAGCACACACACAGCTTTGAGCAGAAGTCNGGCTCGGGGAGATGCAGCGCACACACACAGCTTTGAGCAGAAGTCCTGCCAGAAGTGGCAGGACCACAGGCTTTGCAGTGAAAAGCGCTGAGCAGGACTATTGTGGCATGAGTGTCTGCTCCCTTCGACAAGGAATAACACAAACTGGCCTTAATTTTTGCTTACCCTGCTAGTATTTTCAACTCTTGTTAGAAACCATCGAGTTATCTCTAGTGGTTAGATCATGGTATTTGGAAAAACAAGTTTCTTGACAGTGCACTTCCTGCTAAATAAGATACTAAACTCTGTGTAAGAACCCCACTAACATCAACAAGCTTTGGACTGGGGCCATAGTCCACTTCCAGGCAGTAATAAGCTCTGCACATTTTTTATATCAAAAGCAATTATTTTACAGATGAGATGCAATAAGCTGTCTGAGAAGTTTACCTTTGTAATGCCATACAGGCAAAAACATCAGTGGACTTGAGTAACTGTCATTTGTAAGTTTTCTTGTATGAAACAGTAATGTGTTTTTAAATCTTATCTTACTTTTCCTCATGCTAAAACTTTTTGCACCAGCCTCATGTTTGCCAGCAAGCCCAAAAATTTCCAGCAAATGGAGTGGATTAAGATAGTCTTTTTTCAAGGAATTGTGTTGTGAACATACTTAAAATAACATCTTTCTTTCCTCAAAAAGTAGATTGGTGTGCTGTGATATCATTGTGCAGTCATGACTTTGGGAAACACACTTATTTATATTAATAAAAAAATATTTCAGTTGAAAGCACTGTCAAAACAATCTCCAGGAAAGTCATTGTTGTGGACTGGAAAGAATGCTACTTCACATGTGTTTAATTATTGGGGGGAAAAAAATGAATCTTGCCTTGCATCACAAAAATCAATCTGCAATAACAGGAAATCCTGAGCCATTTATGTAGAGGTTCCTCTTTCATTGTAACTGGCAATTGGTTCCAGCTTCTAAAACCTGTCTAATTCTCAACTGCTACAAGAACACTGCCTCAACTGGATTATATACGATATATATTACAGCAATGCTTTCATTGTGAGTCTGTTTAAATGCTGTAAATCAAAACCCCCAGCCAATAATGGAAATAACTTGTTGGTATGCTGGGATGTTCTGCTGCTTTTAGCTTATGGACACATATGTCAGTTGAAATACTGAAGTGTCCAAATCCATGAGCAAGAGGATGATTATTATCCTTCCTTCCTCAACCTGTCCATGCCTATGTTTACACAAGCAAAGGAAGTAAAAGTGAGGTCTGGGTTGCTGTTATTTCTGCTATCCCAGCACCCTGCATTCCCAGCTCTGGTGGAGGATACTTGTACAACACAGAGCAGGAGGAACAGCCCCTTTGCCAAAATGCTGTGACTTTTGGGGTAGAAAGACAGCAAGATGAGGATAAAGGACTTTGGGATAGTGCAAGGCTGTTGGTGGCATGTCACCAATGAGCCCTTTCAAAGTTTTCCATGCACACAACAGCAAAGGGATTGGCCAAGGAGCTACACAGCAGCTGCCACTTGCCAAATGTAAGACACAAGGATTTAAGCCAAGACTGTGCAGGGTCTCCCAGCTAGTAAGAAACATCAGCCCTCTCATCAGCCCTCTCATCTCTGTGTCTGTATGACACCTTATTTGTTACTAATTGATGCAGTGTCTGTATGATACCTTTTTGCAACCTCCAGAGGTCATTTAAGTAGGAAGTACCTTCACCAGCTCTTGTTCGGTGTTCAGCGGTTCTTCTGCCTACCACAGAAGTCTAACTCATGCATGTATCTTGGCATCAATGCTTTCAATCTTGTCAGTGGATTTACTGTATTCTTTTTGCATTCTTCTTTATGTTCCTTGTTTTTCCCCTTCTGATCAGTTCTCTATAATGTTTGGGGGTTTCTCATCCTCTAATCTGTTTTTCTACCTGTCACAAACACACACACAGAATGCTTGCTTTAAAAAGCTCACAAAACTAAATTACTGGGATCTTGGCATAGCATAAATCTTGCTCAGGTAATCGAACCTCTCAAACAGAACACTTGATTCCTGCCCAAAAGTTGGCAGGATGCACCACTGCCTGGGAGCCTGCAGTAGGATGAGGTGAGACTCCCCAGTCTGCTGAGCTGCTCATTTCACACACTCCTTCTGGCCCTGCGCCACTGCATGAGCCATTGCCACCAATTATCTCAAAACTACTTCCTGCTGCCCTAAAAAATATATGGAAGACCCTCCTTCATGACCATTTCCACATTTTCAAGAGCAATGCCTACTGTCTATTTGTCAGTATCTTTTCTGAAATCAGTTTTGGCTGCTTTGGGGAGCCCTTGGGACAACTAGACTCTCCACCCTGATGTTAATCAGCACATTGAAGCACACAAGTAGGGGATATCAGCTGACCTGTGCATCCTGGGTGAATCTCTAGCTGTCTGAAATTCCCTCCTGCAGCCCCTTTGCAGCAGTCAAATGCTGTGCTGTGAAGCCCAGCTAGCAGGTGGGTCAGGCCCCAGATCTCTTTCTGGGCTTTTGCCCCACTGTGCAAAACCATGGAGAGGAGAACCAGACCACCCTGGGAATAATGGTGGTTTTGCAGCCAGTGTGTACCATGGCTGTGTACCATGGCTGCAGCTATAAGACAAGCTTAAATTTTATCCTTATATCACAATTATAACTTAAATCCCATAGATCTTAACCACCTGCTTTGCACCCTGTAGATTGAAAGGCAAGCTGTCTTCCAGAGTTAAGGAAGATGTCTTCTTTATCACTGTTTGATTGCTAGCTGAAAATTAGAAGAGAAAGTAAAGTCACCCCTACAGGTACTTAAAGTGGCTCCAGAGGAGGATGATTTCTGACTATTTTCAGTTTCCTTATGAAAGGCCTGCACACTGCAAAACATATACACTCTACTGGATGCTCTTCTACATTCCTTAAATTCATGTTCTCTGTTAGCTGCCACTGTGATTTTGAGGGATCGTTTTCCAGGTTGTTACAAGACTCATGTATGGTTTCTCCTTCCTTTACCCAACCCAGTTCCTCAATCTCAGTGTTTGCTATTCATTTCTTCTGATGATGTTAGTCATGTATATTTAGAGAAGAATATGACTGTCTCTTCTTTCTCTACCTGTGAAGGCATGCTCCGCATGCAAGGATTTCAGATGAGCAATCTTCTGCTTACAGAGACATTTTGTCTTCTTACACTTTGCCAAGGAGCTAACAGTCTGTGTCCAAATTCTGTCCTGCAACTCCAGCACCAGAATCCACCACATCTCCAGGCAGATCAAACCACTGACTGGCACAGCTTGGAGAGTTAAACTGCAGCTACAATGAGATCACAGCAGGGCTTGCCTGATGTCTTTATTCACCATTCAACTACTGAGCCTCCTTTCTGATATTTGGATTCTGAGCCTGTTTACCCAGGGATTTATTGGTTTATCTGCACTGTGAGTCACTGCCCTCTTTGGAAAGCAGATGTGTGATGCTGCCCTGTGGCATTCTCAGAGCTGGGCAGTGGGGTGGCTCCACACTGAGCTACATTAGCAGCTGGTGGCATTCAGCTTCTTAATGCTTTTTTAATGCAAATGTTCACAAAACTACTTCACCTCACGTCTCAAATTGCACACGTGGCATCTGTCTATATTTACATATTGTGTCCAAAGGCATGGGGTGACCTGGACTGTTGCCATACGAACTTACAAGATGAAATTGTCCTTTCATGAGCTAGATTGAAAGCTGGAGACACGTTTTCATTGTCACCAGTTACCAAGTTGATGTCCCTAATGGGTGGCATTTTTTGGAGGGGGTTAGTGTTACTGTTCTGCCACGTTTGAAAACCAAACCAATAGCATGAGCATGGAGAAAAATTACTGACTGCAGTGTGTAAATTAAGCATTGCTAGGTCAAAAATAACCCATGGAAACAGGACACTGTTATTTGCAGTGTATGTAAAAGTAAATCACAGCAACCAATCTGGTCAAATCAGTGCTGGAGAATGCATGGATGGTTTCTCTGCTGAAATCAGTGGGCGAGCTCATGGGTAAATTACAGGCACTGAGAGCAGGAGCAAAACAGGCTTAAGCGTTTTGTTTGTAGGGAAAAAAAAGAAATCTCATATTATTCAGATTATTCTGAATAAGATACCCATTTTTAAAAGCAAAGATTTGACATTCAAGTATAAATTAATCTCTTAGCCATTGCCATCAAAGCTACCTGAGTTATTTGGCAGCACCACAAGCCTGGCTGTGGTTTGGCAGCACTTGTACATTCTCAGTCCTTTGGAGAGCAAGGCTTGTCATTCATCCTGCTGGGAGCAAACCCAAAGGATCTGGGATTGGTTGAGCAGCACAAGTCGGGAGCAGAGGCTAATTGTATTAAAGAGTTCACAAACAAATGTGTCAGAAAACAGTAAATAATAATACTTGGTGTGTATCTCCTGATTTAAGGGCTAAAATAAGAATTTTGAAACACTTTGCTTTATTTCTGTGAACATTATTGTGTAAGAGAACTTGACATGCTCTTCAAATTATCTGGGATTTTTTTCTATTGAAGATGTCATCAAAGTTGACACAGTCATGGATAACACTTGAATTGTGATTAATCAGCATTTTTCCTGTACTGGATGGGTCTGCCTGGAGTTTTTGACCTAGCCTGTTCAAGTCAGAGACAAGCCACTTAGGAGGGAGCTCCTGAGAAATAGTTTAAAAACTGGGATTTCATTTTCAATGGGTGTACACAAATATGGATTTATTTATGTGACGCTGGAATCAGATTACATTGAAAATTCATAGAGCTGAATTAATTTGCTCTATGTTATAACACAGAATAAAATCTCACTTCTTTGTGGAGCAGAATTACAGAAAATACTTCAAGCATCCCCATCCTCTCATCTGTGATATGACTGTGTAGCTACCATTTATTTTGTGAGTAATAACCATATTGGGATGAAGTCAGAGACAACACAGTGGTTAGGGGAGACTCTGGAAGATGGCAGGAAGGAATCGTTTGGAATAAAACAAGTTGCACAACACCACTGCAAAGCTGTTGTGGCAGGAGCCTGTGAATGCATGCTGCCTGCTCTACAGAGCATAATCCAAGATCTCAGTGTCAACAAAGTACTAATAATAATTTTCCTGGGAGCCTAGAACACACCATTGTTGTACATAAAGAAAGGAAAAGTAAATAAAATAACTCCTATTGTAGCTATTTTAGAATGCTCAATCTGGAATGCTGCTTTTCAAAGATACTCTCATTTGGATTTTTGCCTGCATGTGAATTGATTCCAGCACTTTTCTAGTCGGTGCTGTTCAATCAAAATTGGTAAGGTAATAGGGGTAATCCATTTCCTGCTGTAATTCCACTAGTAACCTGGAGAGTCAATTTAAGTCAATTTAAGTCAAATGTTTTAATTATTGCCTAGAAAATGAGGCATTAACAAGTCCCTGAACATCCTGCTGGGTTGTGATCTTCCACAGTGCATGTAAGAGGTTTTATTTTTACTCTTTTTTAGTGGTAGTACATGTTTGGAAACAGTGGTGGCTCTGACACCTGTGCCCAAAATTCTTCAGATGAGATAGGGAGGTATATTAAAAATGTACCTTATAATCTTTGAAAACAAAGATTGTCCATGGCATCACTGGTCTGTTTCACACTTCTTTGAGGTGCATCTGAAGTTCTGGATGGGTGGCAGCTAGAGGCACAATAAAGTAGCATTTTTGGCATGCTGACATGATTGAAACAGTCTGTGCATTCACGAGAAGCCCAATCCTCTTTTATTTACTATTTTTCCTCTGTTATTTATAAAACGTTGCAGCAACATAGATATCCTACAAGAAAAGCTTCTTGCATCCTGTTTAAATTAGTTATTTTGTTGTGTACAAGCCGTATTTCCTGGATACTCAAAACTGAATTTGCCAGCCAGATTTGCCAAAGATGGGAAGATTTACGCTGACAAATGCAGATAAATGCATGTCTCTTGAGTGCCTGTAGTGCTTTACCCTGGGCTGTAAAGCATCTTTGCTGGGGATTCCTGCAGGGATGCTGCTAGATGGGACTTCTGATTGATGCTGCTGAATCTTACAAAACTGAAGCATCTCCATCAGGAGTGGTGCAGTAAAGCTGCCACGGAGCACGCAGTATTAAATGGATTACCAAAGAGCCTTCCTGCTGGCTGCAGTGCTCGCCTGCCTACCTCCTGGAAACCAGCACAAGAACATTTTTTTGCAAAGGGAAAAGAACAGAGTGTTTCCAGTGAAGTATCATAATTTGTCCCCTAAGGGTTCATTGAGGAATATTCTTTAGAGTAATTATTTTTCATTGGGATAAAAAAGGCTGTAGAATTTTAGATGTTGTGTGGGTTCTGGAAAAACCCCAGCTAGTGAACAAACTTTCTTTTCTCTTTGTGGTAAAAGCTTATTATTCACAGCAAAGAATTCAGCCTGACAAGAAGCTCAGATCTGACTTCCATTTTAATAGCCCTCCTCCTCCTCCTGCCCTCTGCTCTAATCTGGCAGACTTTTAAGGTTTTCATTTTACCACAAGCGTAATTTCGAGATGCAATAACATTGTTCTCTTTATTGGGTTGTTTTTGGTTGTTGCTTAGCTAACCCAGGCTGGCACTTCTGGTCCATGATGTGACTCACGCCGGAGGAATGTCCCGACTAAAGATTTGCCCCAGATTTGCAGTGGCTTTCCAGCCTTGCTGGGTCAATGCAAGGTGGATTTGTGTCCCTTGCATCCCCTCTGCTGCCGCCCTCGCATATCAGTACTATGGCTTTCATGGATAAAGGACAACGGGAGAAAAATACCTCCAGTGCTAGAGGAACACCTAGCCCTTTGAATCATAAAGTAAGGTAGAAATGAAGGTGAAAAGAGATCCATTGGTCTCCCGTTTCCATGGGTGCAGTCTAAGCCAAGGTGAAGGGGGCAACCTGGCAGTGCCGGAATGCTGGGCATCCAAAGGGCAAGGGCGGGTGAGTGCCCCTGCCTTCCCACCTGCCCACAGCTCCTTGCCACTCCTCTCCCACCAGAGCAGCTTTGGGCTGCCTCCATCCTTGCACAAACACAAGGCCTTGCTGGTGTGTCACCCTCAATTATGGCCATGCAGCCCATGGTCTGCACTCATTAATCATCGCAGGGAGGAATGCTGGGGAGGCAGCTGTGCAGTTCTCTCTCTCTCGTGTCCTTGCTGATACAAGGTCTTCTCACATTCTGGTATTAAAAACATGACTCCCTCTTTATCACTGTCTGCAGACAGGGCACAGCTGCAGCCAGCAGCACCAGTTGTCCTGAGGTTCAAACAGGCACAGCCTTTTGCTCCACATTTGTGGGTGCAGAGGACAACCTCTGGAGATGTGGTGTTTCCTACACCACAGCACTCATGGGCATCCCAGACAGTGGGACAGGCACAGAGAAAGACGAGGTGAAAGCTTCAAAGAAAATACAGGTTTCTGTGACTTAATAAAAACAAGCAGAGGTGATCTCTGTGCAGGTCTCCAAAGATGGGTGAACACTAGTATGTCCCCTCCACCCCACCAAGGCTTGAGACACTCAGCTCCCTGCAAGATTAGACCCTGGAGTTAGTAAACACAGACAATAAGTCTTGGGTTTCCCCCCCTTCCTCTAGTGTTTTCACTGCCAAGCCCAAACTTTATGTGTAACAGATGGAGCCAGTCTGCAAACTCATAGTGCCTGCTCATCTCCCAGGCTTGACCTTTGCATGTAGAAAATGGCAGGGAATTCATATGAGCTATTTTAGCAATTTCTGGCAGCTTGATTGATTTTTAAGTGCTGAAAAACATGTTTTGCATTTAAAGCAGAGTTCATTAGAATAGCTGGGGTTGCTAAGCATTGCAGTGATGTGTTTAAAAGGAAAACTAGAGAGAAACCTAATAGTATAGCTGTATTTCTGGGTTTGCCAGAGCTTTGAGAAATATTAAATTAAATAATATTTCAGCACAGAGTCAACTACAGGAACTTATTAAAATTCACTTTGGAGTAGTGGCTGTGTTACTGAGCTTTTAAAGTAAAAAGAAACAGGAGTAGCTGTGACCTTGCAATATCATCAATGTGAGAGGCTCCTATCCTGTGGTTCATGTTTCCTCTACTGTCCAACAGCATGAAGGGAAAGGAGATGGGAGCAATGCCTGAAAATATTCTGTGTGCAAGTGTGTGAAGAAGAGAGGGAGGAAAAGGCACCCCCAAATCCTCTGCAATGTACCAGGAGGTACCCAGTGCTGCAGATTCCACATATGAGGGTTGCATAGGAAAGGAAAGCAGAGGTGGTGGATGGATGAGACCATGCCAGAACATCTCTGCACAAAGCCAGCATCTCTAGAAGTGGTGTCTGCCCAGAGTAGAAGGTGGGGTGGAAGTGAAATTCTCTTTTATCTTCTTTCTCTCCTCTCACAGAGAAGATCAAGAGGTTTTTTTTCCTGTATGATCCTTTGCTTCTTGGAATTCGGGGGAAGAGTACATGGAAATAAAGCAAGGGCTGAAGAAGGCAAAGCTTGGGGAGAGCTGGAGTTCATTTTCCAGCCGTTTCTGGTGAAAAAAAATATTTTAAGCTGTTTTCTCAGGTGATACCTGGCTTAGGACTTCAGTTTGCATTTACTGTAGTAGGGAGCAGCCACAGCTAGACCCAGAGTCAGAAGGAAACAGGCTTCAAACACAAAATAGTGCAAAAACTCAAAAAAACCAGCCTCTTGTGAGCACAAACCTCTACACAGTAAGTGGAGATTTTGGTTGATTGATTGGTTGGGTTTTTTTGTGTCTTAATGTCCCTATGTTTCAGCTCACTACCTGACAAAGAAAGGAGGAAACTCTCCAGAAATTTCACAGAACCTGCTTATGTTTGTGTGCATATAGAAGAGTGTGTGCCTAGCTCAATATATAACATTTGCTATATAAAATGAAATGTTAGAAAACAGCTCTTGGGCAACACATTCATCTTTTTGAACTGATACAATCCTGATTCTGACTCAGCAGTCATGTTTTGACTTTTGTGCTCAATACAGGGATTTTAACCCTGTAATCTTTCCTCTTGGCTGCAGTTGCTGATCTCCAATCTGAATCTTATAAAATGGTTTTTGGAAATGTATGCATGCTAGTAAATTTTCTTTATCTTTCACAGCAATAATACTTTCAAAAAATGCCATAGCACAGATAAGCACGTGCTGCACATGAATCTGTCCTTAGCTGACATGTGGGTTTGAAGTGTTTTCTTAGCCCCTTGGTAAGATAATTTCCAGTGTTTCCTTTGCATCTCTTTGTGTTTGCATCAGTCAAGAATTTATTGCGAAAGGTGAAATGTCTCTTCCAAAAATACAAAACCACAGATCTCCAGTCAAATGCTACAGAGAAATCTGCAAGTTCCATGCAGATCATATAACTTAAGAAGTGAATGAATCATTTGAGCTCAGTGAATGGATTTTCTGGTCACTCCTGGGGTTCTTCTCATCTGCACTGGGTTATTTCTTGTGAGTTCTTCCCATCTCCTTTCTGATGCTGTTATTGCCACGAATGTCCAGCAGTGAGGCAGCTGCCTGCCTGAGCACCCAGCAGCGACTGGCAGCACTTTTACCTCCCTCTTTCCTGCTGCAGATCAATCCTGTCTTGTTTCTCCTGCTCCTGTCTGAGCTTTGCATTCATCTTGCGGGGCAGATAGAAAAATCTTGCAAGATGTTTTCAACTTTGAGAAAAAAACCCAGCAGGTCCTGTCCTGTGCAGCACTTTTCAGCGTGCATTGTGTTGTGGATGTCACCTGCTAGGATCTCTAAAGATGCTCTAACCCTTTGGAAGAGGAGAAATAATAAACACCACCTGGTACTAGAAACATGCTGGTTGTGGCACGCCTGCTACCTGTGGGGTTAACATTTTTTATCTATTTTTTTCATCTGTACAGGCTCAGAGCATCCCTGTTTTCTTTGGCTGCTGTGCTATCACAGAGTTGTGCTTCTCACCAGCATTCCCCCCAGCCCTGTTCTTCTTTTAGGTCTAATGCTTTTGTCAAATGCTTCTTCACTGCTGAAATTTATGTGGGCCAGAATGTGCTTAGGAGAGGCCTACCAAGATTTATATCCTATCATCTAAAGCATGTTTTTGGAAATAACAGCATAATTAACAACAAAAATAACTCCCTTCTGCAACAAGCCAGCTCGTCATGATGGTTAGTACAGTGACTAGCAGCCACTGGTGAAATTTCAGCTCTTGAAAAATGACTGCTATATTTTTGATGTAGGGAAAGCTTGGCATTTGCCTCCACTCAATCATCAGAAATATGCTGGGGCATAACAGTGCTTAGCTAGAAAAGGGTGTCACTACAGCCATTAGTTCCTTGAGTAATTTGCTTTTGGATGATGCTTTAAGTATTATTTCTTGATTTTGTTTCCTGAGCGTGATGCTGCTAGAAACATCAGCAGTTTTCTTGGAATTTGCAGTGTGTTGAGTTCTCAAGTGAAAGCCGAAAGTTGCAAATTACTTGGGAAAAACAGCAGTATCTTGGGGATCTGAGCTGACTGGGGTCTGGGGCTGGGCAAGCACTGATTGCAGTGGTTTTTCAGGCACTTTAATGTGAGCATTTGGCACAGAAGTGCTGGTCAGAGAGAATGCTGTGAATTGCAGGCACCTCTGCCTCTGTCTGCACCACAGTGCTCAGCAGTGTGTGGTTACTGACTTGCTGGGCTGTTTTGTTTCCCCACGTACCAAGACCAGTGGCTGTGGCTGTCAGGAGACGATGGCTGTGTTTGAGGGTAAGGACTTGGTGCAAGCGCCTGCTCTTTTTGCGTGTGGTGACCCGGAGTAGGGGAGGTCTCTGCTGATGTGAGGGCTTTGCAGTGAGCCCTTTCATCATTCCCACCATGTGAAAACCCGTGAGAATCGTGTTGCAAGGCTGTGCAATAGGATGCTTAGCTGTGTGGGTACAAGAGTGTCTGTCTCCAGAGTTTTCCCAAGGAGAACAAGGGCTTGCCTGTTTTCTTACATACTTAAGTGTGCCTCTGACTGAATGTCCTGTGTCAGTGCACACTGCTGCCTCCTTCTCAGAGCTGATAATAAAGGCCTTCTAACCCAGACCTTGGTTTTGGTCTTTAGAAGCTGTCTCTTATTCCCTGTTGGCATTACTCACTATAGCAAAGCCACTACCCCATGAAGTTTTTTTAGTTGCATTGCCACTCCTGGCTGGTTTTTAGACTTTCTGCCAACCCTGCATTTCCACAGCTGCCATGTCAGAGGCAGATTGGGGTTTGGAGGAGCTCAGCCATATTCCAAAGACCAGAATGGAGGTGCAGGAGCTCCCAGGTGGAATCTCTACTCCGTAGCTCCAAGGCATTAAGGGCCATGTTATTAAGCCTTGTTGCTTGTAGAAGTGCTGGCTTATCCATCTGCATCTGTCCAAGTGCACATGTGCAGCATATGCTGGCCCCTGTGAGCAACATCTTGTGCAGTCCTTCAGAGCAAATCCAAACCTAACGCATGATTCAGCTGGGATGAAGTACAAACTGAAGCCCAGGCTTTGCACGGAACATCCACTGGTAGAATAAATACTGCAACAGCCTCCTCAATCCACACTTACTTAGCACCTATAGGTTGAATTGTGAAACATGGAGAATCCCATCACATACTTCACACGTTTCATGTTGACAATGAAGCCGTGGAAGCAAGCTGGTATCCATCCCCACTGGAAACATTCATGTCAAGGTTTCATTCCAGGAAAATCATTTGGGTTGTTGTGTAAACTTCGCTGAGCTGATCTGTAACCTTTTGTCCAGCTGTGCCAGGGACATGTAATGCAGCTGGGGGAGGCCTCCCTGCAGTTCAGAGCACTCTCCAGGTCAGGTATGATCCAGGAATGCAGTTGTAATCCTCGTTTGGTTAGAGACCATTTAGCTTGCTGTGTGACACTGTAATTACTGCTTCTTTCACAAGAGAGAGATTATGGCCATGTGGTTTTCCTTTCAGATTTGTGTCTTGGTTTCCATTTACAAGTGGTTCTTGTAAACAGTCTCCCTGCTTCATTTTTGCTGAAAAGCTTCTTGTCATAACACTCAGGGGGCTGCTTTATCTTGCTTTCAAACTAGCCCAGGTAACTGGGTAGGCTGAGATTAAGCTGCTCTTCCTCAGCATTCCTGCTTGAAGCAAGAGCTTCAAAGCTTAGGACCAAAGGAAATGACCTCAAGTTGCACCAGGGGATGATACTAGGAAAAATTTCTTCAACAAAAGAGTTGTCAAGTTGTCAAGAACAGGCCGCCCAGGAAAGTAGTATAGTCATCATCCCTGGAGGCATTTAAAAGATAGGTGGATGTGGCACTCCAGGACAGGTTTGGTGGTGAGTTTGGCAGTGCTGGGTTAATATTTGGACTCAATGACCTGAGAGAGTGTTTTTGCATGAGCTTTGATAAAATGTTGGCAGGTGACAGCATAAAAGCAGCACAAGGCAGGATTGGTGCCATGCCTACCAACCATCTGCAGCTGGCAGCATCTCTGCCTGTCTGTGACAGTGGGGACAGGCAAGCTTGTGCCTGTGGTGCTTACCCAGCCCTAGCCCTTCCTCATGGATTTGTCTGAGTCCAGTGTGAACCTTCTTAATCCTCTAGCCTCCAACTCACCCCAAATATTGCAGCTTAGTGCTGCATGAAAAAGTACTTGTTATCTGTTTTTTTTAATTCTGCTGCCTCATCATTTCCTTGGGTTATCTTTGGACTTTATGAAGTGAGACATGGCACAGCAGTGCTCCTTATCTGCCTGCTCCCCATCATTCCAGAGTTTTAGCCTATTGTTCCACCTCCCTTTCACCACCTTTTTTTTTTAACACTGAAAACTTCTTGCCTTATTTACAAATTTTCTTCACAGAGTTCCATACTTTTGAACATTCCTGTCCTTTTTCTCCAGATATCTGAAGATCTCTCCACCACTTCAGGATCTGCCTCTGTGGGTGTCCTCTGGTGAGCTCTCTGGGAGCTGGGGATGCAACTCACCTTATGTTTACAATTGCCTTCAGGTGTTTTGTCCCAGTCCTGTAGATTCAGGGAGCACTTTTCACCTGCCTGCAAACTGGTGGGTTACAGACCACCAACCCCATAGTCTGTTTAGGGGCTGCAGTGGAGGGAGGGCTGCTGGAGCCTCAGTTTCCTGAGTGATGCTGTGTCCAGGACATGCAGCATCCCAGAGGTGAGGAAGGGGTATCAAGGATTAGCCCATCTCCTTGGGTTTCCCTGTGCAAAGGCTCTCTGTGCTGGCTGGGAGTAAACTGCTGGCTCCAGATGTGTTGGTGGCAAGGGAAGCAGGTTCCTGCAAGGAGGGAGCAGCTCTAGGGTGTCACCCCAGTCACAGGGCTGCCTCATTGTTGTCCTGCTTTCATAAGACAGTGTCATGCCTTTCTAGGTACTTTGGAAATGTTAAAGCAAATAAAGTAGGTTATTTCCTTTTGGGGCCCCTGCACAGTCTTGCAGCGGGGAGATGCTGAATTTCCCTACAAATCAAAACCTGCCTTTTCAGTTCATCCCACATATGTTTTCTGGCTTTAAGTGCAATAGGAAACTTAAATGTTGCCTTTTTTAATATTATTTCCCCCATGCCAGACCTTATTTCCTCATTTTCCTTTCTGCCTGCTGGCCTGCAGGGACAAATCCAGGTAGGCTGAGGTGGAGAAGGCAGCATGTTCTCATCTTGGTGCAGTTGCAAAGCCCTCTCTGCACATCCAGAGCACATTTGCTAACCCAGGCTCTGCAGATGCAATGGAATTCTGGCTGTGATTCCTCATCCATGCAAATAGCCCAGATTTTTGTACACCCTGCTGCATTCAGGACAGGCAGGTCTCCAGGGCACCGTGTGTACAGCGCAGTCCAGCACCACAGTGATGGTTTTGTTTTTAACCACACTGACAATCCCATTGTTCTATATAGGGGTTTTGGCCATCTCTGTGTGCTTTCATGTGAAATGGTGTCATTCTCTCTCCTTCCTTCTCTGAACTAGACATGCCTACATCAAAATCTATTTGCTGAGTGAGAAGTCCTTAGTGTTTCCAGAGATGATCCTCAGTGCATTGCCAGCTCGTGCATTTGTTCTCTCCTCCTGTGTTTCTAAGGAGCAAAGAATGTATAAGTAAATAATTATTTTGGGGGGGGAGGGGGGAAAAATTGGTAATGGAAAAAATAACTTGAACATGATTTGATTAAAAAAACCCCACTGTTCTGATTCAAACTCATGGGTTACAAGCATTTCCTGCAGGCCAGTGGGAACTGGAAGACTGTCTTTGTGGGTCTTTGAAATCTTAGACATTTCAAAAGTGAGACAATCTCTGTGCCTGCTAGAAAGACATTATACAGCAATTAAGCTGTATTTTATCAAACAGCTCTTTTAGGTAGTACAACCAGCAGAACAAAATCCAGCCCCCAGCTTCCAGATAGGCCACAGCATGAGTGTTATTTCTTTTAATCTGCCATGGCTTTGCATAGGTTAATACATTTTTAACTTGTTGATTTTGAACCCATACAGGGATTACTGTGATCTCTCAATAAGCCGTGTTGACTAGAGGAGATTAACCTCTACTATTAGAAGCTGAGCTGAATCTCTGGTGAAGGCAACAAGCTGAACCAAAAACCTGTGCCACTGGCAAAGTCTGTGCCTAACTCCCTAACTGGCAAAATGCTTAATCTTGCTGGACTTAAAGCAGACCTGCTCTGAGAACGGGTGTTTATCAGTCCTGTTTTCCCCTCGCTGGTTGAATGATGGGCTACAGCTGCCAGGTGCAGGGCCCCCGGTGTGCTGGGACGAGGAGATTGAGCTGGGCAACCCTGGGTGTGAGCCCCCAGCCCCAGCAGCTGGGCAAGCTGCTCTCTTGGTCCAGAACCCTTGGTCCATGCAGATGAGGAGGCTGTGAGCATAGCTGAGCTCTGAGCTCGCTGAGCCTGGCTGGACCTGCCATCATCGCAGGGGTAAGACTGAACCAGAGACAAAGAGATCCAAAGACTGAACTGCACTGCAAAGAAACACCAAACAACGCTTCCCCCAAAACACTCATACTTGGGGGCTTGGAGTTTCCTTTTTGCCTTTGTGGAGCAGTTGGTGAAGTCTGATCTGCAAACACCACTTTTTGGTGAGGAACTGAAGCACTTTGGCCCTCAGATCTATCTTATATTTTTCTGAGAATTGGTCATTTCCTGAAACAGTGCTGTAGTTAGGTTTTTCCCCTGCCCTCGTCCAGTAAACGGTTTGTCATCTCAAGAAAAAAGAAGAAATTTCCCAGCTCAAAGCCTAGGCGTCCTTGAGGCCAAAGGAAGAGTCATGGGTTTGCTGTAGCTCTTGAGCCTGGAGGATGCACTCGCAGATCCGCTGGGTCCAGCCTGGTGCTTCCAGTCATGCTTAGTTGCTAATTAGCTCCTCCAGTCCTTTCTCTGGGAATCACGATAATGAATATAAAGAACTGTTTATTCTAAATGAGACTTCCCAAGGGTAACAGCCTCCTCAGTGGCGGTAGAAATGGAAGGCAAGCCTGAGGAAACACCAGGGTGCTGTGGTTTTTGGCAGCAGCTGATAAACATTTCTTTGGGGATGGAGCAGAGCATGTAGTTTACTGCCCAGCTCTAATAAGAGCAGATTTGGCCATTTTGCTGTTCTTTTCCATTGCTGTCAAAATGCAACAGCTAAATCTCAGTGAGAAACTGAGCAGTTGACGTTTTTGTAGGTAGCAGCATAAAACTTACTGGACTCTCTGTGGAAAGTGAATTCATCATTTTTATAAGATCTCTTATGTTCTCTTAACTGCTTTATCACTCATGGAGGGCCAGACCAGTCCTGCCCATCCTTCTGTAGAGGACAGTTGTGGTGGGATCAGACAACACCTAAACATTTGTTCAGCTTTCAGGGGCAGGAGGCTTCAGCCAGACTTTGTGCTGGTTTTGCATTGCACAGGTGAAAAAAAGAAGGGGGATGATCTCAAGCCATGAACCTGCTCCTCAAGCAAAACTATCAGCCATTTTTTTTCAATCTTCAACAGCACATATGCCAAAGATCATCCCCTGGCAGGACCTAATCAGAGTGGCTGCTTTACTGTGGTTGTGGTGATAATAATAAAAGCAAAATAAAAGTCCTATTGTCCCTATTTTATCCCCAAAGCCATAGAACAAGGAAATATATCAACACAGAGCAATGCCTGGGCAGAGTAATGGATTCAGGCAGCTGCCCCACTTCCAGGCCCATACTAGCATGTTCAAAACTGCCTTGGGCACCTTTGAGCACTACTGCATTACACTGTGTGTGAACAGTGAATTGAATCTATGAAAATTCAGAGATTTGAGCTGTGTGCCAGTGATGCCAGCACCCATGTCATCAGGTAGTGAGCACAGGCAGTGAAGCAGGCACTTCAACAGGTCTCTGCAAGCGACCAGCACTCTCAAAGCCCGGAGCACACTTACTGAATTGACAATGAACAAAGGCAAAGGATGGATCTTTGTACGGAACTCCAAGAACAGTTTATTGTCTCAAAGAGGGTCCAGGGACAAAGCCAACAACTGGGTTGGGGGGGCACAGGGTTAAATCTGGGACAAAGGGGGCGGATCTGAGGGTCAAGGGCCAATGGGAGTAGGTGAAAGTGGTGCAGAGGAGGGGCAGCCAACAGTGAGAACCAATGGGGTGGCAAGGGTGGAGCACTGCAGCAAACCAGGACCAATGGGGATCAGGAGAGGGAAGAACATTCTAGGGAAGGTACATATATGGTAAATAGGGGCTGAACCTGGGTGAACAGGGGTGATATCAACTGTGTAAACCAGTAGAACTCAAGGGACTAACATGTGCCAGCAAAGGCCTATGGGAAGGAGGCGCTTCTCACCATGACCTTGAGGGATGTCTCTCCTTGCCTGCTCTTGCCCCTCGAGGGCTGTAGTGTAGCAGTTTTCAGAGTGTTCTCTAGGCTGTGTTTGAAGCTACCTAGCACAAGCAGTTGGGGAAGAACAAGCCTAGTTTGGGTTGCTGTTTGTGGCTGAAACACCTAGCTGCTTTTTCTGAGGGAGTTGAGTCCTGGGTCCTGTCTTAGGTTTATGTGTTCCATACTGACCTACAAAAATTCCAGGCATGAGGCTGGAACTCCAATTCCCGCAATTTTCAACCCAGCCTGTGTTTTACAGTTGATCTCTCTTAGACATCCACCTGTGCTCCTGGATGGTGCAGAGTCCCCTCTCAGGGCTAGCACTGAGCTGCAGAGGCAGCCCACGGTATCTCACTGTGGTGCTCTGATCCCATCTTCTGCAGGACTGCATCGTTCAAACATTCTGGCAGATGAAGTAGTTAAGTTGGGCATTGGCTGAAAAAGTACAGGGAGACAAGCATAATCTCTGATGGCTTCAAGCAGCACTGAAAGGGAGTTTAGCATGCAGGGAATGATGAGCAAATAAAGTCACCATCGCACATGACAGTGACCCTGGGAACATACAAAGGGGTTTGGCACTCACAGATTAAGAAAAGCCAGCGTTAACCACATGCCAACACAATTTTCACTGGACTTCTGTGGTTCTCTGTTGTGATTCAGCATTTAATTACATGATTGTAGCCTGGAGTTTTTTTCCAGTCCCATTTCTGGAAGGGTTTCCTGAGAGGTCCAAATGCAATGATGTTTTAGTATTGCACTCTCCCTGGCTTACGAAACAGCTGAATCCACAGGGAGAGTCAGAGGAGCTGCACAGCTGAGGGGGCGGCTGCCCTTGTCTCCAGGTCTGCAAACAGAGTTCCCTCAAGGCTGACCCCTCTCTGGTGGAGCTCTGGGTTCACAATGCTTGGCTGTCAAACCACAGGCACACACCCAGCCTCCCACACGGGGTGATGCATCTGTGCATGGGGGTGCTCGGGGTTGAGGAGGTTCCTCGGTGGGGTCTCCCCACCCCTCAAAGGATGTGGCTGTAGACTGTCAGCAGAGTGAGCAAGGAGGCCACCTCCTCCTCTTGGTTTTGGTGCAAATTTCATCATTTCATGGCCTTCGATCACCTTTCATAGGAGAGAAGCTCTGATAGAGTTTAAAGAAATAATATAGCTCTGGTGAAAATTAAAGCCCAGGTTTTCTCTGCTTACATGTCTCAAGCAAGGCACTGGGGTTAGGAGTTTTGCCATGCCACTGCTAGGCTGAGATGCTCTCCAGAAGCATCTGTCTCTCCCTGAGGAAGTCAGAGGCACCTGTACTTGGGGACATTTGTCCCTGTGCATGCCGACATGGTGATTTTGATATGAAATTCAGCTACTTCACAGAAAATTGTGTATAGTTATAATAAGGAATGGGACAGCTTTGATTTTCCTGCACTCACAATATGCTAATGTGGAGAACTGTCCTGGTCCTTGCATCCTGTCATAGCTGAAAATATTCAGTCAGAAATTATTGTTCTGGTCAGGGTTTGCATGAGGATTAGGGATTCTGATCCATTACAGGCACATTTTGATGTCAATCTAGTGTAAGCACCAGTACTTTTCTTCTGTGAAAGGTAAAGAGTGGTGTTTATTTGGTAGCAAATCTAAGAAATTAGAATCATAGAATTATCAAAGTGGGAAGAAAAAAAAATCTGGGTAAGGAACTATCCATTTTCTTTATGGTGAACTTAGATTCTATTTGCAGCATTCATACCATAGTGGTTAACATCATGGAAGTGAAAACATATTATTACTACTACTAGTACTAATTAAGAGTGTGGGAAGGTCCAGAAATCCAAGTCAGAGCAAAATATGTAACACGACACATTTCTAAATGAATGTGTACATTTTATTTCAAGTGGGCAGTTTTGTGCCAGCAAACATTACACACGTTCTGAGTAGAAGCTTCAAGTTCTGTGTGCCAACAGGGAAGTGTGATGTTGTTTTGAGGTTATGAACCCCCCCATACACGATGGCAATCATTACTGCTGGGCACCAGGGCATTGGGTTTTGCTGGATCCATAAAGGAATTAACAGAATATGACTGGGGGTTACCTAATGTCCTGGCACTGAATTGTTTCTGTGTCGTGCATTGCTTCAGGATCTCTGTGTTATGAAATGCTGCACATTTTTCTTCTGCTTGCAATAGAATCTGAAACTTCATCTATAATGAACTTAATGAACTATTCTGCTTAACATTCTGCCTTAACTTTCATTTATTTTTTAATATTGCACCTTAGGAGATTCATCCACAGAAGTGTCTTATGTGGGCAACAATAAAAAGCTCAAGTTAAATTTATTCTGAGTTATTATCTGCAATTGTGACAGATAATAGATACTGGATTTCTGTTAGTATTGTGATTCATTTAAATGAAAACCATATGTCTGAAGTCTTGGAGATAAGTCAGACATCTGGCTGAGACTCCACATTTGGGAATGTAAATGATGCAGATGGTGAGATTGTAATACACACTGTGTCCATCGGGTTGTAACGTTGATGAACAAGCACTTCATTAGTAGAAAAGGTGGGAAAAAAATCCAAACTGGGATGAAATTTCTCAAGGAATGCACACCATATTGATTTCACTTTGCTGCTTGCACTCATGGGTTTGGGGGAGTTTGCTTTACACCACGTGCCAAACCTTTATTCCAGATATATTAGAGTACACCAGTTGTATTATAGTGCTTTCAAACAGCTTTATAGAATCAGATTGATATCTCAGCCTGTAAAAATGTTGGGTTTTCTTCCTTGGAGGGTCTCAAAAGTAAAAACCAACTTGTGAATAGAGTTGGAAAGAAAATAACTAGTTTGTTTTATTCTGCATCAAGTACTATCTCTACAAAAGTATTCTGGTGTGAACAGTGCACTCAAAGACAATGCACAAGTATTACATGTAGAAAAATTGGTGGTAATGTAGAAGCAGTACAAAGTGACACAAAATGTACATTCCGAGAGGAACAGAAACACAAAATGGATGTCCCGAGGTACGAATCTATACTATTATAATATAGTATAATATTATGTCTATATATAATATTTTAATTATAATCTTGTTTTTACTCATACTGATTTAGCCTCAGGTCTAAATTTATCATTGTCTCTACAGGCTGGCACAGTCAGATGCCTTGGGTGTACAGTGTGTTTACCTGCAAGACCACCTTTTGAACACTACTTGCACTTTCCAGGAAGAATTAAATTTAACTCTTGGAGAGCCAAAGTTACTGTCACCCACAGTCACACCAGTCATGCTAAGCCAGTCAGAAAAAATACACTGCTCTCTTATCTCCTACCCTTCCTCAGCAGCCATTCTGTATTTACTTATTTAAGTGCAACATCAGCTTGAAAATTTCTGGAAGTTGACATATGACTCTTGCCTATGGCCATGGTCATGGTTTGTCCTGGACCTCCTCTCAGCCATGACTGCTGTGACGTGAAAAAGATGTTTAAATACTATATAGAGAATAAAGCATTAGCAGAGATGAGGGCACATATTGTAGCAGTTGTCAGCTTTATGGTGTCATTCCAGTGAGGTCTGTGCAGGTAGGTTCCACAAGGACCATTCTTCCACATATCTCCTAGGTATGAGCAAGCATTACAGCAGCAAGACATTTATGCTGTAATACCTTAAATATAGTAATGGTAAAGGAAGAACAAGAAATGTGGCACTGAGCATTGTCAAGAAATGGCAGCCTTACCCAAACCATCAAAATTAGCCAACAAAAAAGTGACATTGTGAGAGAAATACCAAAAGCCCATGGCAGAGTGATGGGGAGAGATGGGTTCCCACAGGCAAGCAAGAACATGACCAGCAGCAAACACATCTTAAAACTGACACCCAGCAGGATGTTTGCCCTCATTGTGGGTCACTGAAATAAGGCAGACAAAGCAAAGTCTCATCACTAGAAGAAAACAAATGTTTGCAAGTGAGTTGTAAAGACCTTGTACTCACAGATGAAACCACTGAATGTCACAACTGGGCTGGTTGTCCAGGATGGTCTGCAGGGAGGGGAATCCTGGTAAAATGTGGCAAACAGAGGGGCCTACTCAACCTTCACTGGTAAATTGGTCAACAACCTTGACTCTGTTCTCACACTGGTGTCAGGTTTTTTGCTTCTGAGCCCAAATGTTGAGCCCATTTTGATGCTTCAAACACCAGAGTCATTCCAGCGCTTGCAGCTCTGAATTGCTGCTGGAACTGGAACTGCTGCACCAGCAGTCATCCCCAGTGTGCATTGGTTTTAGGAAAGGGTGTAATACAAATTTGTATTACAATTTTTGTAATACAAATTTGGTGTGTGCCTGCAGGCACAGTATCTGAAAACATAACCCCATTTTAATGGGAGGTGTAATTAATACAAAGGCAATTACACAATGCTGCAAGCCATCAGGCTTCCTCTCAGAATTCATCATGCTCAAGGCTCTCCATGCATCCATCACAAGTCACCCTCACCAGCTCAGGACCATATCTTCACTGCCCATCTGAGGATGGGCGGGTCAAGGTTTGGGTTCGTGGCCTTTCCTCTTAGCTCCCTTGTGCATCCCAAAAGTTTTTGCCTTCAGCAAAAGTCTCTGCCTCAGCAGCAAGGTTTTGCCCCACAGCAGGTCTACTTTCCTTTGGCTCATTTCTACCTCTTTGCTCGCAGTGTTTCACAGCTGTTCAGAGCAAAGTGCTTCTCCTGCCTCAGGCTGCCTGGGTGTCATGCCTGGTATGAGACCTCATCCCTATTTTTGAGGCACTGGGTTAGAGGGGACTGGTGGGAGGAGAGTCTTTCAACTGGAACATGGCTGCAAATATCAAGTATACAGAGTGAAATGGGGATGAGTTGTCTCAATAGCATTTCAGTATCTCATGGAAGTCTTGTGTACAACCTCAGTAGGTTATTGAGAGCTAAAACCATATTCCAGCAGCAGGATGAGAAAGAGGAGCAGCAGCCAATGCCAGTCCCATTAAATTAGGCAATAAAAACTGAGAGTAGTGCTGTGGTTTGATCAGTTAGGGCATGGTGCGGTCACTTCTGCAATTAGTATATGGCTAACAGGCAATTGGCTGGCTCAGGCTGGGTTGAAAGCTGAGCCCTGTGTAGGACACAGTGTGGTGGGGAAATGTGGGGAAGTTTCTGAAAACAGCTTTGCTTTTTATGTTTAGAACTGTCATAGTGCCACTCATTTGCTTATAAATTAAAGAGCGGGATGCACTGGCTTTGAGAGGGCACTGCACTCTGTTCCAAAATCACATGGCTGGATCGCGTTCCTGCTCCTGCCACTTTGAACAGAGGAGCTGAGTGCCACATCAAAAAGCTGCTTTGTGAACTTCCCACTGTCTGTTGACTGCAGCATAAGTGGAGTAGTCTCAGCTACCCAGGCAGCTCTGACACCACTGGTGCATCCCAGATACCAGGCCTTCCAATGACACCATATAAACAACTGCTCGTTCCAGTAATGCGTCCCTACTTAGGAAATGGTTTAAGGATTCACTCCATCCACCTCATCCTGCAACAAATAACCTGCAGATGTGTGGCTCTAAAAATAAACCTTGGCACTGTGGCCATGGTACAGCATCACTACATAATTCAACGTACTTTCATACTGCGTTGTCCTAGAAATTAATCTTTTCAGTATGCTGGAAGCGGTTCATGGAGACAGATTCTGTCCTAACAGAGACTACTCTGTGCATAGAGAGTATTTTGCTACATCTCCGCTGACAATAAACATGGGTCTGACTTGTGAACATGTTATGTTAAGAATTATTTCTTCCCTTGTCCAATTCATTAAGTCTGTATACTTAATAAGCAATTTCAGCATTTATAAGGTCTTCTCTGGGAACAATAAAACAGAGGGAGAAAAGAGAGAAACATCTGGATCAGTGAAACACTCTTGAAATATTATCTTTTTAGTGTCTTTATAGATATTTCCAAGGGCTTACACTGAGAACTTAATTCCATTGCTGCTGTTGATGTTGAAATTATATTAAAAAAACAACTTTGAGTTCTTGTTGCTTAGATGGTGATGATAACTGGCAAACTCTTCTGTTTGATAATACTTTAATGAAAAGAATAGTATTGCTTGTATTTCATTCAAGTTTTACTATATTTTTTGTCAGGTTTTTTTCTTTTAAACTTCTGTTGTGGAAATTAAGTGGGAAGAGAAAAGAGTTGTTGGGGATCAAAGCTGCCATGGCATTGCAATTTAGCAGATCACCCTTTTTTTCCTACTCTTTTTTTTAGTTTTTTCTTTGTTTGTATCCCATTTTTTTGGTATTTTTAAAGAATATCTGCTAGTGTATTTGATTTGGTTATGTGCAGTTTTGTGCACTCACCAATAAGCTGGAGCTAAGATGCTCAGGGGCTGGAGCACATTGTATTCAAGGGGAGCCTAAGGGATGTTGAATACAAACTGGTTTGCTCAGTCTGGAGGGGAGGGAGCTATGGGGTGAATTTAATTGGTGTCTGCCACTAAGTAACGGGGAGTTACAAGGAAGATGTGCTGGAATACAGAGATGAAGCCAGACCTTCACCAGAGGTGCACTGCAAACAACACGAGACAAGAGCCACGGGTTGCAGTGGGGACATTTTAAGCAGATATGAAGCGGAAGATGGGCAGTGAAGTGGTTAAGCACTTGGAAGAGGGTCCCAGAGAAGTGAGGCAATCTCCATCCCTGAAGACATTCAACACTCGTCTGGGCAAGTCTCTGAGCAGTTCTCTGCTGTCAGGTGCACTTGGATCACAAGCTTTCCAAAGGTCCCTTGCCACGCAAATCATGCCGTGAATCTGTTTTTCTAAAATTATGGGGGTTTTGTTTCTCTTGCTTGGCTGAAACCTTGCCTTGAAAAATCCCCTCAGCTGTGCTGAAGCAGGGTCATGCCCCAGTGACTCTAAGCCAGTTCTGGAAGGATAAAAATCCTTAGGCATAAGGAGTTGTTTAGCACCCTTATACGATTCACAATGTATAAAATTACACTGCTGTGCCTTTTGCACAAAACGTGCTCTGAAGAGAGGAGCCATCACATACCCCTTATCTACAGATGGTGTGGAGAGTGACCATTGATATTTTCACATTGTCCCAGTAATCAGGAACAATTCACATCAACCTCCGTGCCCTGCGTGTCTCTTGTGCTTTCACTATGAACTTTCCACAGAGAGGCAGAGTATCCAAATGCAGACATCATCCAGCCAAGTGCTGGAAACCACAGTGTCATCTGGACATCATGGAGAGCCAGTGTGGAGATTAGGGTGCTCAAAGATGTATCTTACTTCAAGTGTTTTTCCATGCTATTTGATTTCCTTAAAAGCTGAAGGCTTTGTGTTTGGCTCTCTCTACTTCTAGACTATTTAAGTTGGAAGTGTTGGCCTGGCTAGACTTATTTTCTTACCTTTTTCCTGGAATGGAATTTCAAAAACTGTTCAAAAACAAATTTAAAGATCTATTAAATATCTGGAATAAATATCTGGGTCTGTGTCGAGGGTGTAGGCGGATTGTTTAAGGTATATATGGATGTTCTGCCCGGGGGGTAGTACAGGAGCAGTGATACATGTCATATCCCAAATACATCAAAACCAGGAAGAGTCTTGCAACTGTTTCAAAGACAAATGTCAGCAAGACTCGATCAAATTTATGTCAGAGTGATTATCTGGAGCTATTCTTTCAAGAAGTCCAATTGTAGCACATCCTTGGAGCTGAGCATGTCCTCACCCACCATCCTGAGCCTTGGTTGGAGCCAGTTCCCAATCCGACACATGTTCCTGGCAAAACTGCCAGGGATTGCAGCAGAACCAGGATCAGGCCCTTTAATATCAGCAAACCAGTAAGTAAATGTAGACGGAGTGACCAGCTTGTCTCTGAAGGTTAATTGGGATTTATGTCCTGTTTGGAGATCCAGCTTTAGAGATCTGACTTCCTGGCACGATTTGTATGATGTGTTTTTCTGTGCATGCGTGCGGAAAAGGCGCTTTCCTTTTGCTGTTTATCGAAAGGAGTTTATTAGACATTGCTTATGCAGCATTTTTGTGATCTTGTTGATGAAAGATGCTATATAAACAGGGCTGCATTGGACTGGATTCAGTAAGTCCGAGAGCTTGCCAGCAATTTTTTCCTGTTTGACTCCAGCGACCGAGCACCAACACAGCAGCCAGCCCATGAGTGCAGCTCCTCACAGCACTGCTCTGGCTCTTCCTTCCCTCCTGAAATGGAATTTATTACTCTCTATCTCACATGGATACTTGGTAGGAAATTGGAGCTACAAAATGAAGAGTCATGGAAGTTTAAAAAAATCCAAGAGACAGGACAGATGTGCTGTGATTAGTCCTGTACTCTGGCTCACCTTGGGTTAGACAAATAATTGAATATGTGCCGTCAGCAAAACATACTACTTACAGACTTGGAAGGAAGTTTGGCTTGCAGTCCTCTAAAGTCAGAGATGGTGGAAAAAAAGGCTTTTGCTCAATTCTCTGGCTTTAGATCTCAAAGCAGTGAGTTATTTTAAAACTCAGGCTTAATCTTGGATCATTTAAATTGATATTTAGAAGGCTACTTGTTTGCAGAAATTACTATATATTTATGAGGATGCATTATACTTTACCAGTTCATTAGACCTTTTATTAAATGCAAACAGTGCTATCATTGTATAAAATTCCTTTTTTTCTTCCCCTCAGATTTCATACCTCTCAAACATTGACTTGATTCTGCAGAATCCATACCAATTTCACCTGCAAAACTAAACAAAATCATTTTCTTGGTACAATGCCAGAAAATAAAAGAAATTTGTTAGAAAAGAGAGCAAGACAAAGCTGACAGCATGTATATAAAGCTGAGCCTAAGCAGATGAAAACAGTCAAAAGCCTTTTATATAATCATTCTTCTATTTTTGACATGTTGTCTAGTGATAAACCACATGAGCATTCCCTTGTGTTAAGAAAAAAAACAAAACTATTAAATAAAAATCCAAGAAAGAGCGGAAGAAAGTACAGTCTAGCTCTGAAGGAATCTCATATGTGATTTCGAGGATGATGTTTACATGCATGTAAAATATCCAACAAATGGCTTCTCCAGTGGCAGCTGAAGTCATTACCTTTTTGAAGTTGCATAACTTTTTTCCTGCTGAGAGTTTCCTTTTTTGCTTAGGGGACATTTGCAGGCAGACCTTTATTTAGTCATTTTTGCACACTGGCATGCTAAGTGAGACACAGGCCCTGATGGTTACCAGTGCTGCCAGTTGGTCTGCAGAAAAAACATGCTGATTAGCCTGTGCTTGGTCAATGTGTTTGCAGCCCCAAGGCTCTGAATGGGCCAGGAACCAACAAGGGAAAATGTAGCTCAGGTGGAAATCCCAGCAGTATCTTTTTGTTTCACTACACTTTGAAAGGGAGGATCACAAGAAACGTTTCCAAAGATCCTTTTTTTCTGCCCAAAAGAGAGATAAAAAGCAGAGGTTTAGTTGCCACCTCTTTCTGCAGCGAGCAGAAGCTCATGAGAAATTTTTTCTGGTGTGGCTGACTGCAGGTTTTTCACACCAACCCCTTTCTCTGCATCCTGAAGCCCTAAAAAAGTCCAAAATATATGGTCTCCTGGGAGTGCTGATCTGCTGATGCAGGGGGATGTGCTGGGGGAATGGTCTGCCTGCTTTGATGTTGTTTGAAACCTCTACTGAATACCTCACCACACCTCATTTACCTAAGCAAAACCACAAACCCCATGGGGAGAGGCATCCTGCACTGTGCCTGTGGAGAGCAGAGGCCCAGGGTGTCCTATGGAAAGAACAGACTTTTATTGGTGGCTGAATTTGTCAGACCTGTGAGGTTTTGTTTTTTGTGCATCTTTCAGTTTCATGCAGGTCAGCATCTCCAAGCCCCACTGATCTCCATGTGGGGTAGAGGGCTTCTTCCACACCTCAGAGTATTTTTATTCTCTTCTATAGAGGAATGAGCATCAAGCATTCACAAATACCGTGCTCTGCAGAGGCTGTAAACCATCATATTGGTTTGGAAGGTCTCTTCTGAGAAGAAGGAGCTACAGTTTATACTCCACCACCATAAAAATCCCTTTGGCCATAAAAAGATGACATGAAACAGCACTTTGAGGAGGGGAGGGGTCAGTTAGCAGTAAGGAGCAGCCAAGGAGCGAGTCTGAAAGCTTTCAAGAGCATCAATCAGGGTCTCCCAGGGTAAGCACTGGCACAGTTCCTTAGAGTCAGGATAGGTATGTGGCTTTTGCCAGGGGAGGATCTGGCCCCTGGCTTGTGTTCACATAAGAGGAGTCCAGGAACTGTGAATCTTATCAAAACCTTCCCATTAGCAATGACTGGAATGTGATTTCATTTCTGGTATCTGTCTTAATAGCCAGAGTTGAGCAAAAGAGCAGATAGCAGGGAGCTTTTTCCCCCCACAAGAGAAAGAAAATCATCATATGTGAGCAAAATTATTTGACTTTAATAGCTAACCAAAAACAAGACTTAGATTCAGGCAATGCTTTTACCACAGAAAAATTTACTTCTGCAGAAATCAGCTAGTAAGTTGCAGTGATTTGCTTTCAGAGGTCTGAGTTCCACAAGGTTATTCAGGCAAATCCTGCTCTGACCAGTCAGTTAAGAGAAATAAAGAAGCACACAGGTACACACAGCAGTCATAGGTGCTGCAGCATTGGAAGACTTCACTGTATTTGGATTATTCACCCTCAGCTGGGATGATGACAAGAAGGGCCTGGGCTGGCCTTGGACCTTGCAATTACACCCAGTGTGAACATAAATTATCTCTTTACAAAACTGTAAAAAAGGACTAAGTCTGGAAATCATGGCAAAGTGTATGCTGAGCAAGTGTCTGCAGGGAGGCCATCCCCTCTTACTCAAGATTTCGGTATGTGTCCCACAGAAAGGCAAACAAAATAAAGAGCATTGCTTCAGTTTTACACCATGTTGACATAAATCTTCTCTCCATGTGAATTACGGTGAAACTGTGCACAGCTACTGAGCTGCTGCACTTGTGCTGCAGATGGGCTTCGTCTGTGCGTGCTTTGGCAGACAAACCTGTTGCTCATTTGGATTTCATGTAGGAGAAAAGTGAGTTTGCTGGTTGGTTTTCTTAGGCTTGTTTCTTAGTGTACCTCGCTGGCTTTCATTTATGGATGTAGATAATTATTTTTTTGTACATTCATTTCTGTATTTTATATTTGCATTTTTTCCTACGCCATGTATTTCTCAAAGCCAGGGTGATCAAAAAAGAAGCACCAGGCAGGAACAATAAGGAGAAGGATCTAACCATGACCCTTTGGGCAATTAAAAACACTGTGCCATGGCCTTTGCTAACTCAGGTCTCCAGAAGACAGCACAAGTTCTTCTGAGTTCAAGTTATGATTTAGGCTAAAGAAGTCTGGTATTAAAAAAAAACTTCTCTCCTTTCCCAATAGGAAATTGGTTTTTTATTAAAGACATTTCTTGAGTGTATTATCATTGCTTTCTACCAGCACCAACTTGAAAGAACAGTGCTGATCTATTTAAATCAGTATAAAATCTTAAGCATCTCTTTTACCCCCTAAATTGCAGTTCATCTGACATTCATAGGTCAGAAAGAGTGTTTTGGAGATGAGGGATTTGACCTGCCTGACCACCTATGGAGCTGCTGCATCTTCCAGTGGCACGACCTCAGGCCTCTGCTGAGCTGTAGAAACTGACCATGTGTGCTCTCCCAGCCCCAGTGAATGGGAGGTAAAGTTTCTCTTCTTGAACTACCTCTGTCTGGGAGGAGTCAGCCTGGAGACTGATTGCCTGTCAGCATTTTAGGGATAAATAAGTGCAATATTTTATCCTAAGAACTCACTTTCAGGCTCAACATAGAGATTTCTCTGTCTGCTTTGCTCCTAGGAGGCAAATATTTCTTAGAGCAGACTCTTCTCTTTCTACTTTTGACATCTTTAGCAAGAGCTTCCTTAACATAATATGTTCAGTCTGAAACCGGTATAAAACCTGTATTTTTCTTCTTCCCTTTGCACTTCCCCTTTGCATTCCCTTTTTCCATCATGCATTATTTGTATCTTTTTCATGTATCATGTATCTTTTTCAGCATGACTCACGGCAGAGTTTTAGCGCTGCCTCTCCAAAACCTCAATAAATGCACCGAGCAGCTGTTGTTATAACCCAGCTCGCTGCCATGTTACTGCAGACAGACGCAGGTTAATTGTAACTTAAAATGTTTATCCTGTTATTGTTTGCATTTCTGAAGATTTTCAGCAGCTGTAGGCCCCTGAGTGGCTCCCTCCCCTCTCACACAGTGTATTTATTTTCTGGGTTCAGCATGCCCTGGTCGGTGTCTCCGGTGTAGCTGCGGTGTCCCGTGCAGAGCAGGAGGGGCTGGGGCGACTGCAGCTCTGCGCCAGGTGGAAGCAATTATGGGGAAAAAAAAACACGGTCCTTGCTGGATGAGTTACTGCTGATAGCTGCCAGATAAGCTAACTTAATAAAGCAGTGGCTTAATTAAGCCACATTCCTCTCATCTTGCCTCTTGTCCAGCCTGTCTGAGGCGATGCTATCAAGCAGCTACTGCTTTGCAGGATGGGGCAGGGATGCTGTGCTGATGCACCCCTGTGTGTTGGGCACTCTGGGGGTCCTACAGGTGATGGGGCACAGGGGAGTTCCTGGAAAGCTCAGGTCCTCTCTCAGTTTGCAAGGTAATGGGCCACAAATCCTGAAAAAAAAAGATAGATCTGCCACTTGCCTAGTCATGGATATATTTATTGGTACTAGAAGTTTGACCCTAAACCCATCTTCCGGCATTTCGTGATCCAGAAGCATCTTTACCCCCAGAGCAGAGGGGAGGAGCACAATATCTCCCTGCTTCTCCAGTAGCTATCCACCAGGAAAAAAAAATGGGGTGACTTGGCTTTGGGGGTGTCCCTATCACTACAGATTTTCTTACAACCACAAAAGCTGGATGTTGCATTAATCAAAATCATGGTGCCTCAAACCCTCTGCCAGTTTGGGCTTGTTTCTATTCCTGAGTAAAGATTGCATGAGAATCAAAAGTTGCTGTGTTTTTAATTGCTGAAGATCCCCATTAAAAGCTGTAACAGATACAAGTCTGCCAGAAGCTTCATCCTTTTTAAACCAGATTTCAGGTTAACAAATCAACCTAATATCCCCAGAGATCCAGGTTTTAGTGATGGACCTCCTTACACAGCCGTGTATTTGTGTTTCATGCATGGCCACATGTACAGCTGCATAGCAACCACCTTGCTGAAAGTTATCCAGTAGCTAAAATTATCAGTAGGAACCCCTTCTTACCTCTCATTATGTACAACGAGATTGCTGCTGTGCAACGTTGATTAGATATGTCAGCCTGGACCTGTACGTCTGAAAATGAGTGTTGCTATTAAAATGCCTTTGCTAATGCTCATGTGTCCATCATTTTGACAGATTTCACTTTAAGAATGTAGAAAGCTAAAGCATGCAGGAATCCCAGGTTTGCAATGTAATGTTCGGAGAAATAGGTATTGTATTTCCTTTGCATTAACCCTGAAGTAGCAGTTTCCCTGGCAAAATCATGCTGGTAGGAATTCTGTTGAGTAGACGCTGCACTAATGCAGAGATCTGTAAGTTTCAGCTGGGAAGAGATTATCATGGGGAATTTGTTTCTGGATTGTGGTCTGAAGGAAGGGTATCCCTCTTTTAAACACTTCATTAAGTATGATTTAAAACTTTCCCAATGCAGAAAAATCTTCATGTACTTAGAGAAAATATTACAAAATCTCCTTACCAGTAAGGCTTGGGAAAATTCAAACAAAAATTTGAGGGACACTGAAAACAAGGAAAGCATTTCTCAAAACCATCTCATCCCACTGTGGAACCCATTGCTGCAAGAAGTAAGTGAAGAGAGGGATTTCAGCAAACACTTGGATATCAGCCAGGGGGACATGATTCTCTGGATATTTTAAGTGAAAGCTAAAGCACAAGGCTATGCTTGCTTTGGGGCAATATCAAGGTTCCAGGGCAGGGTTTAATGGCTGTAACTTGGCATGTGGTGGGGTCTCAATGCGTGGCTGTGGGAGAAGGATTTGATCAGGGCAAGTGGTTTGGCTTTCAAGAGAATCCAGTCAGGCAGACAAAACCTCACTTTAGCCACAAGAAAGTCAGTAAGTCCAGCCAAAAGCCATCACCAGACAAGCTGAGAGGAGAGAGGCAGCTCCTGCAAGGTTCCCAGCAGGTGGCCCTTTACTCAGGAGCAGGTTATCACATCATCTGCTGACACAGGTCTTATTGGTCCTAACCCTGAACATAAGGTGGGAATTCCATGGAGAAGGGTACAAATTATGGAAGTTCCTGCTCCCTATGGCTGGTTAGCTCTGACTGGCACAACCCCACAGGTCAGCATCTCATGGCAGGGATGTCCTCCTCTCCTTGCTCATCTCTCAGCCTTCTCAAGCTGGGCTGTATCTCCCTCTGAAGAGCAGCTACAAGCAAGCCTCTCTTCTTCTGCAGACAGGAGGAGATCAATGTGCACTTGGAAAGCCATCAGCAGGGCTTGCAGCATATGAACAGCCTCCCCAATGCACCTTTGAACTCATTCCTCCTGCATTTGTTTGTCTTGCAGATAAAACTTCACAGCAGTGTTTGGAGAGAGGTCTAATGAGGCACCACTGTTTGCATAACAAAGCAAGGCTTCCTCTTCAGATGTTCAACAGTCATTAAGCATAATTTATATTCCAGCTAATCTTTGGAAGAGGGTAAAATATGGAGCCAAAGTTTGTTTATACATTGTTTGGAGAAATGCATTGTTTGTTTTAAGCCGTCAGTTGCAACTGATAGTTGATTTAAATTCAACATAATGATGATTTGTGATGGCTGCATGCTGTCCACTGGAGTGTCGTGTCATTGACTGACGAGGCTTTAGCACTCTTCTGCTTTAGTTATTGAATCAAAGGAAAAGACAGGATGGATGGTTTCCCAGTTTGGGAGATATTTCAGCACGTCTCCCCAAAACATGAAATAACTGTGAGTTTGTAAAATACCAAGGGGTTTTTTCCCCCCTCAGATTCATGTATACTTCATGTAATAATGCACTGACCATCAGTTTTTTCTTTTTCAGCAGTCCTGGTAGTCACCAATATGTGGGACTCTTTGAAAGTCACCACGTCCCTGTAGTGGGACTCAGGGTGGTAAGGGACACAGTCATTTATAAAGGTTCCTGAGTGCTGTTGGGAGCCTTGGTGACTTAATGTGGTTTGCTGCCTAGAGAGAAAACCAGCAGGTTTAGCTGGATGCCTAAATGTCATTACAGGCCAGTGTGTCAGAAACAGTAATTTCTCAGCATTCAGACTTTGTTCATATCATAGGCACATAAGAAGTGTCTGATCCTATTGGCTCTGCACTGCAGTTTTGTATAAAATACTCTGTAAAAGTATCTCAGCCTATAAGGTACTCTCCCTTGCTCCAGTTGAAATACCCAATATATTTAATTTACCTCCTCCAGGATTATTAGAAGTTGAGAAATGACTGATAACATTTATCCTCTGTGCTCTCCTCACTGAGACTTACCCCTTTCTGCAGATTTACATTGTAATGACAGATATCTGAAATCACCCTTCACTGTACCATGAAAATGATGACCTGAGTTGTGTATTTAAACAGCACTGAGCTGTCCAGACAACATCCAGACAACACAAGAGAGCAGGAATTTTGGAAATTACTTGGGGTGTTGGGTGGGTCAGTGTTGGGGTACTCTGACCCAGCTCCTGAGGTGGCTGGACATGCTGCCATGTGAAATCCCTCCTGGGCCAGGTGGTGCATTTCCCTGTTGTGTTCTGTAATGCTGAACTCCAGCTGCTCAGGATCCTTGTCTTCTTTGGTTCATCACATCCACAGTCCACTTATGGCTGTTTTTAAAGGCAGCACCAATCTATAGAGAATACATTTATTTATTCATTTATTTATTTTATTGTTTTTCAGGAAAAAATGCTGTAAGGGTTATAAGTTTGTTCTTGGACAGTGCATCCCTGAAGGTATGTGATTTCACTGTTCTTACACATCTTGTCCCCATGCATTTGTCTTTCTCCATCTGCCCTCTTCTCCACATTGTCTGTTTGGAAGAGCAACCTGATAAAAGCACAGGCTTGGCCATATCTCGTGTATCAGTGTGGGGAGGAACTGTTTCCCAGAAATTGTTGGGAAAATAAAAAGATCAACAACTTCCAAAAGTTCTGCTTAACATGCCAAGCCTTGATCCTCCCCTAAGTAAACGTGGCTGCACAGATCTTGTGCCATGACCTGCTGCACTGCAGACAGAGGAACGTGTTCTGCCCTTGGCTGGGTAGTTGGGAGCACTCTGTGCACCCAGAACACTTTTCATGGGTGATGGCTTTCCCCTTTTGTCTCTCAGATCTGGTACAGCTTGATTTGTCAGTGCACAGGGAGATGGTGAGTAGGTGAGTTAGTCCTGCCTTTCATTTCCCATGAGTGTGGCTTCCTTGTCACCACGGGCCAAGGAAGATTTAATCAGGATAGCTCATGCAGCAGTAAAAATGGATCTGATTTGGATAAAACTGGCTCTGAAGTTGTTGGACCACACGAACTGCCAGGCAGGAGCAAATGTTCAGAGACGACATGCCAATAAACTTTTTTTTACAAAAAAGCAATTTTAAAAGTTGATCTATGGCAACACATTACTCTATTTGATGATGTATGGAAAGCTTTGATTTGGTCTGAGAATTTTCCTGGTTTATGTCTGGTATTTCAGAAAAAAAAGTGACAAATTAACATACTGGAGAATCAGCTGGGTTTGAGTTACAGTGTCCAGCCAAAGGGGATTATAATCCAAACTCTGATTCTGGTGGGTTTGTTGTGGGTTTGTTGCTGTTGTTTTTAATTTGTGTCTTCTCTGCTGCTGGCTAGAAACACTAAAACAGTTGGAGGATTGGTGGGGGTGGGGGCAGGGAGAAAAAAAGGGGGAAACAGCTCATGATGACTCTGTGCCTGGAGGAGCTGGGTAGGATTTGGGTAAAATTGGTGCTCACACATCGTTCCTCATCCCATGGTTTTGCTGTGAGTTTTGTCTCAGCGTGTGTGATGCAGGTGACAGCTCCAGTGTGAGACAGACACTTGGAGGAGGCAGTTGTGTGTATTGGAGGCAGAAGTCAATCCTTTCAGGGTGGAAAGAATCCAGGACTCTAGAGTCTGGCCTCCAGCTTTCCTATGAATTTAAGAATTTTTTGTACTTGCTATTCACTGAATATAATGGAGACAGCAGGAGAATTAATAGGAGCAAAAATAAAATGAGAGCCATGGCAATTTATTACTTTGGCTTCTAATTTTCGTCTCTTGAGATGTTAGGTGATTATGAAAGCAGCTTTTATTTTGTGCCTACTGACTTTGTCTTATCCTGTCTTTTAACTGCATTTCAGTAACTTGAGAGTTTCTGCCCCTAATTCAATTCTCTGCTGGCTTCAGCCTCTCTCCCTTTGTTTCTCCATTCCTTTTTCAGCTTTATCTGTATTTTGCCTAGAACTTCAGAGGCCACAGCAGTTGCTATAACATCCGAGACAGTCTCAGGCCTTGGTAAAGGGATGAAAAACATGATTCACTGAAGTATTCATTTCCCTTACTCTGTTACAAGACATCATTTGGCTCTTCGCACATTGTTTTGGCATAATCTTGACAGAGTAGCTGTATGAAATCCATATCTCAAATCAGCCACATAAATGCATTACAGATGTGAGTTCATTAGAGCACATCTGCACCTTTTAATCCAGTACTGGCACATTGGAACTGTGAGAAGTAGTTCCAGCCCTGTCTTCTCTATGATTTAGCAGTGGCAGCAGGGAGGAGGGTTGACAGAGGTATAGATCCTCCCTTTCCCACCTTTTTATAGCTGCCTGAGGAACACACCAATCTCCTCCTGGGACAGCCGTTTCTTAAACAGACTCTTTCCCAGAGACTTGTGGCTTTGTCTGTGTCACTTATAGATTTTCATCCTGTTATTTTTCATCTGCCCTTGAAAAGTAACAGAAATCAGTGTAGTACAGTATGAGTCCATGCCTCCAGTTTCTGCATTTCATTTGTTTTTACTAGCCTCCTCACTGTGGCTTTCAGCTGCAGGGCCACGGAGCAATGGTCCTCAGTAAACATTGAATGGAGTTACTTCTGTGTGTCTGATTCTCTCCATAGCATCTCTTCCTGTTTCACCTAATCAGCAAAGTGGATAAAAAACCCAACTCCTCACCTTTTTCTCCTGTGTGACCTCCTTTTTCTTTGCTTTGGAGACTCACATCTCCAGCCAAGTCCAGTCTTGGATCCTGTCTCAGGGCATCATAAAGTGAAGAAGAGACAGATGTAGTATGGAGCAGTTTATTTTGGAGACCACCCTTCCTACTGCTGGTTTGTTTCCTGAGTTGGCTGTGGAAGAATTCAGAGTAAAATATTACAGGCGAACTATAGTCCGATCTGCTCTTTCCTTACTAATATTGTTTCCAAAATTTCCTTGGTACAACTTTCCATGTTATATTGTCATTTCTGAGCTTATTAAAACTTATATAGAGACATTTGTTGTTCTGCTTTGGCTTTTGCATTTTCCTAAAGTCTGAAACAGCCTGATCCTCATTGTATGGTTTTGATTCATCCTCAAACCACATTTCTTAGGCTGAGCTGGCAAACAAGGGTTTTGAATACAGGAGGGAATGTCCATCTCCAGTTCTGCAGAGCACACACAAGTGGTGCAGCAGCTTTTGCTTAATTTCATCTCAGTTCTGAGAACTGTGTCTAGGGGAGTCATGTAACCTGGGACAAAGCCCTGGGGATATAGCTCTGGGACCTGGGACCTGCCTACGACCACTGTCTGATCTGGGTTGACTGTGTGGGACCATCAGCAGGGATATTTGTACTTCCTGGACCCTTCCCCAGCTTTGTGAGAAAGTAAGTGAGGCAATGGACATGATGGAGCTGTGCTGAGGTGGACATGAGCACCATGTTCAAAGACTGGTTACATTAAATATGGAGACAGATGGATGAACAGAACTGGCATTGTTTAGTCTAGAAAAGAGGAGGCTGAGAGGAGACATGATAAGGAGATTTAGGTATGTGAAAACTCACTGCAAGGAGGAAGGTAAACTATTCTTTATGGCTGAGGAGAAGAGGACAAAAATAATGGGCCTAATTGCCTGTAAGGGGAGTTTGGATTAGATATGAGTAAAAAGCTTTCTGTCTGCAAGGATATTTCATCTTGGGACTAGACTACAAGGCAGGCCATATCCATCCCTTAGGGAAAAGGAAAACTGGGAAAGGTTTATACATAGTTACTCCTGCTTGTGGTGGGAGATGGCCCCTACCAGCACTGTTTTTTCTGATTTTGTTAGGGCACATCTATTCATGGAAGCACAGGGAGGACAGAGTTGTTTATTCAGCTCTGAATAGCTGAACATGGCACAGGCCAAGTCTCCTGCCTGGGTGGGTACACTGGGTAAGGAGCAGCACGTTCACCTCCATGTTGGACATACCATCCTGTTCTCACTCTGATTTTGTTTCAGTGGAAAACAAAAATTGCAACCATGCCCATGAAAAACATCAGCAATGCTTTATAGTTGAGACTATTCAGTAGTGCCAAATGTAACAGGAGTTTGTAGCCCAGCATCACCTAAAGAGACCAAACTACCCCCAGACAGGACAGTTTGAAGACAAGAGTTATGTTCTCATTTCATTGCTCTGCACTGTTGGATCCTGGTTACTGCAGGGGGTCCTAGCATTGCCATTCAGCACCACAGCACTGTGGGCAAACTTCAAGTTATGAAGCAAGAAGGAAAGAAAGGACGCCCATTATTTAGGAGGTGACAAGCAGAATGCTTGGCATTATTACAGTAGTATATCTATTACAATAGTACATTTTTTCCTAAGGGGTTCTGGTGTGACATAGAGCATCTTGTTAAGTCTCATTTAGTGCTTTTCTCTATTTTGGCATGCTGTCACTTTTAACCCCAGTGCTGCGCATGTGCTTTATATAGTTCATACAGAAAATGTGTTTTCATTTGCTTTACCATCTTGTGGCTCATTTTAATTGTTTGGAACAGTCATTGTACCCAGAGGTATCTGCTAGTCATTAGGGTAAGTCAATAATGAGTTTTAATTACGTATATGGAAACACAGTGCTTTGCTGGGAACTTGCTTGAACCACTTAGATTTTGTTTGGACATGTTTGGTCTGGAGCATGGATGAGATATTTCTGCTGTGGCCCCCAGTACCCACTCATTGGATTGTCACAGCCACCTGGATGCTTTCTGCAGGTTGATGTTCTCTGAAATGGCCATGGAAACTGCCACTTGCTTTGGCATAAAACCTGACCTTGGGCAGGCTGTGCCCAAGCTGGATTTGAGACCAAATGCTACTTCACTCCCAGTGTCTCCTGGTATGGTGCAAAACCCTCATACCCACAGCTGGGAGTTATCCTTCTCCTCCAGCACCATGCCAGGGGCCACCTCCAGCCCCTGACAGGACAGGGATGTGGGTCAAACCTCATTGTGCTCTGGCATCCATCCCTGAGGCTTCAGTTTTGCTGCTACACAGCAGTGAAATTAGAAACAGATTTTCCCTCCTCTGGGTTTCAAGCAGGGACTTCAATCTTTCAGGATTTCACTGACATACCCTGATGTGCACACTGCAGCTATTAAGAGAGATGATGGGTTTGTAACAATGCGCTCTTTGCTGGAAGGGTTATATCTGGCTTTGAACAATTAACATGTGATGTAATTAACTTTTCCTTGTGATATCCTTTCTGCCTGGCTTTGGCAGTTAACATCATAGTTTTTCCAGTATTCTGCATAGGAAATGTTGCTATCAGACTTAAAAATCTGTCAAAGAAAACTAAAAGAAAGTTTTAGGTAATTTAATATTTCTGTGAAAAGAATTCTTAAAATCTGCCAACTGCAAAAGTGACCCTTGCTTAAAATATGGCTTTAAGAAATAGTCTAACAGCTGTAAAGCTGTGAATAGCAATTACAATTTTTAATGTATTCCTTTGCTTATGCCTCATGAATGTTTTACATCTAAGTTTCTTCAGTACTTAGAAACAATGTAACTCAACTTTATTTTAATTTGCAGAGAGGTGAAATGTTTGCAGTCTCATCCCTCGGCTGACTTTGGTATTTTTCCTAACCATGTTTTTCTCTCCCTTAGACTACGATGTCTGTGCCGAAGCTCCCTGTGAACAGCAGTGCACAGATAATTTTGGGCGAGTCCTGTGCACTTGCTATCCTGGATACCGCTACGATCGGGAGAGGCACAGGAACAGGGAGAAGCCTTACTGCCTGGGTGAGCAGATGAGCATGTTGAGCTCCCCCCTGGTTAATGATTTACCCTGCTCCCTTGGGTCTTTTAGGAGTCAGTTTGGATCTGAAACCTTTCTTATTCTCAATATTATTACAGAAGAAATGTGGAGGTTAACTATGTTAAGAATTGAGAGATCTAGATTCCCTTGAAATTAATAGGAGGTATTACCTACAACACGACATACACATCCAAACACTTTGAAGTGTTGGGATGATGTAATTTTTCCTTTAATTCTTCCTGCAGGCTGTGAGCCATATTTGCTGAATATTGAAGCATTATCACCAGGCCTAATTATTAAAACTAGTCATTGGTGTTTGATTCAGATGGCCAGTATATAATTCAGGACTGATCATTTACATGTGGTCCTCCTGTGGCTAGTCCTGCCCTGTCCTGCGTGGTTTGCCATGCCAGGAAGCCAAGATGTGCAGGATTGAGCTTTGCTTGTCAGCTTTTCAATGCAAGGAGACTGTCAAGCAATGTTCACTGATAAAATGCGAGGTGTAATAATAATAATAATAATAATAATAATAATAATAATAATAATAGTAATAATAATAGTGCAGCTTGCCTGAGCTCCAAACCAAAGGCTTCAGCTGCAGTTGCAATTGCAGTGCTGCAATTAACTTGTTTGTTTAACCACAAAATCTCTTTTCACCTCTAAAGGAAGTCTTTACTGTATTGGAGGTCTGAAACCTCCAGCTATAGGACTTTTTAATTTCTGTTTCTCTCCAGATATTGACGAGTGTGCCACGAGCAACGGGACTCTGTGCTCTCAGATCTGTGTCAACACTGTGGGCAGCTACAGGTGCGAGTGTCACGAAGGCTATGTCCGGGAAGAGGATGGCAGGACATGCACCAAAGGAGATAAAGGCAGGTGCTAGTTCAGATTAAATGTCCTGGGCATGTCATGAAGAGGAACTGCTCCCGACACTACACTTGGAGCTGGGTGTCTGAAGCTGGGATGTAGATGATGCTCCTGGGGCAGCCAGGCTGTTTGCCGGGCACCTGAGCACCTGTGGAGCAGCCTGGCCAAACTCTCTCCTCCAATGCATAAGTACACTGGAGGATGTGGAATGCATCTTCTCCTAGGGAGACAGGATGGCTGAACAATGAAATTTAACATGATAGCTTCAGTTAGATCATTCCTGCTGGATCCAGTTGCTAAAAGCCGTAGTTTGCTCCAATACCAGCCTGGATTACATATTTTTGTGATCCAGAGCTAAGGAGACATAGGAAAAAGTCTTACCAGATGATGAGCCTTAAAAAATTTCACTGATTTCACCTGCTAATTAAATAATTTCAGTAACTTTAATTTGTATTTACACACCTACATCTGAGATTAGCAAATGACCCTGGGTTGGATGGCTAGTGCCCCTTGGCCCTTAGAGGCTCAGAAAATGTGTGCTTGGGAGTTCTCATTTTCCAAGCCTTGCTTAAATCAATTTCTAGGTTACACTGACTAAGACCAAATGCTGCTGACCTGCAATTAGTTTTCGTGTCCAGTGGTAGGGGTCAATTTTTTTTTTATTTTTTCCTTTTCTTTCTTTTTTTCTTTTATGAAAATGAGATGTTCTTGCATCTCACTGTTGGTTCAAAGTGTATACATGTGCTGTGTACAAATTATTTTAAAGGTTTTGACCTCATCCCAGTTATTAAATTACAGCATTTTAAATGCTACAGAATAAATACTGATACAAAAATTCAAAAAGAAAGGAGGAAGAGAACAGTGCCCTGGAAAAAAAACTCCAACAACTTTTGATGAATGGCAACTTACCACAGGTTCATCTATTAATGTCTGAATGTGGTATCACAGGGTGATCCAAATCCCACTGGATGGCCAGAGCAATTTATTATTTTGATTTTCATCTGAAAAATGTGTAACTGGAGCCACTCCATTAACTTTAATTGCTCCTTGTAGTTTTAGACTTTTTTTCCTTATCAGAGTGTGTGTGTGTGTGTGTGTGCGTGTGCGTGTGTGGGAAAGGAAAGGTATATAACCTAGATAATCCCCTTACAAACAGAGGACATTTTTTAACTTTTCCTCTGGGTAGCACAAGTATCTTTATACAATAATGTCCAAAGCATTCAGGATAACCAACCATTCAAAATATTCAAGGTTGTGGAAATTATTCTACTGTTTGAAAACCACCATTTTTACACTGAATGGACACGGCACATAGAAATGTCGATTCCAGCAGACAACCAGGAATGAAACCCCCACCATCTCTCCAGATATCTCCCAAATCATGTGTGCGGTGTGAAGAGGGATGCCTTCTGGTCAGTTACGCCGCTGTGCTCCACATAAGCGTTAGGAATTTTCAGAGGCGGTGAAAGTGAGGAGCCGTGCCCGTAGCTCGTCCCGGGGAATAGGAGCGTGCGAGGAACCAGCGGTGGAGACGCTCCACCCCGCGGCCAGCCCCGCTCCTGCACCGCATCCCTGCCGCAGCGGCTGCCTAGTAAACACATCCTCTGCTTTCCGTCGTAGCCGGCGCACTCACGTTTTATTTTAGAATTCAGTGCGAGAGGTAAAAAGACGCGTACCCCTCTCCGTCTCTAGGGTGCATGTTTTCCAGGAGATACCGCCGTGTTTTCATTGTTCCACGCCCGAAGGATGCTATTCAGACGCTTTTTTGACTCTGTAGGTGGCTGTAACGTGGTCACGTTTTCTTTTTGGCTCTGTAAGTGGCTTGACAGAGAGCTTTGGGTTGCTCAGTGGATGCAAGAAGGGGCAGCATTTTTTCTTGCATCCACAGTCCCGTTTGATGGAGACAATACAGTCACCCATGCAGAAGCAGGCAGACGAAGCCTTCTCAGCAGGCTGAGCCCACATAATACAACACAGATGATCAGCTAAAGAGCCTCCATGCAAAGTCCGCCCACAGCAGAGCTCCCGCAGAGCTCTCCCCTGCCAGCATCTCCTCCTCTTCCAGCATCAGCAAGGCATGGCCTCCGAGCCCATACACAAAGAAAACACATCACTCCCCTAAGCAGATCTCTTAGCAATAGATGCCACAGGGCTCACCAGTGCCCCACCAAGATTAAAAGACTCCCATCATGCATGAGCATCATCTCTCAGAACATCTTTGTGTTCTGAGAACCTTTATAAAATGGGGATGATTTAAGCCTGCTTCAAAATAATTTCAGTTTCCTTGTGTTGGTCTGTGCAGTGGGAACAAGTTGTGTAAGTGCCTTGCTCAGTGCTGGCCCAGCTGACCCTGGTGGGTGACCTTGGTTTCTGCACCACGCGTGGGTGGCTCCATCTAATGGCCTTTTGCCTCTGCTGGCCTGTGCTAGGTGACTTCTGGCTTTATCCACACTTCATTCTGGCTTTACTCGTAGTTTGGTCCTGATACAAGGTTGGATGAGGGTAGAGCAAATGTTTGATGGATTACTCCTTTCCTGGGCAAATCATCACCTCTGTCTGGTATGAGTTAGGGGGATTCCACCTCTCTCCTGGGACGCAGCTCATGCTTGCTTGGACAATGATCTTGGACTTCTTCCTCCAACAAGTCAATCCAGCCAGCTTTGCAGAAATCTCACTGGTATGACATTTCCCAAACATTAGCTGATCCCCCCAGCATTCATCTCCATGGATTGTTACAGCCCTGTTTCATCTGGACTTGTCAGCCCTGTGTGTCAGACCCTTCTGGAAGATAAACTGGGTTTTAGAATGAAACAGGAGGCCAAATTCACTGCTTCTTAATCTGCATATAATCCCACAGATTCTGATGGGATTGCATTAGGTTTCCAATAGCAGGGGCTCTGGCAGTTTCTCCCCATGACTGTGTGTTGCTTTCAGCAACATTTCTTAACATAGTGATAGAACTCATTTGGTGAGATAGCTATTAAAAGAAATTTTTGTTGAGACCAGTACAAAATCCAGAGTTTATTGGTCTTTGAAAAGAAAGGGAAAAAAAAGTTTGGGTTGTTGGTTTTGGTTTTTTTTTTTTTCTAATGGCTCTATATACATTCGTCTCTAACTCCTATATAGATCCAAAAATGGGCATGTCAAGACACTGGGTTTTTCTAAAAGAAGATGAAAAATTGGAGAGGGAGGAAGAACTCTGCAATACTGACTTGTGTTCAAGAGCAAATTTATTTTACAGAAACGTAGTGTCTTCATTACAGCACATCAATTCCCTCTTAAGGAAAAAAAGCCCTGCATGGTGCAAATTGTTTCATCTACATGAGGAAGGTTTATGAACAAAGTTTTGGAGGGAATCAAAGGCAAAATGGTTAGCATTAGGAATACAGGAAAAAAGAAGGAAAGCAGCATATGCTGTGTATTCCAGTACCTTCACAAAAATGCTGGAGTTCCTCTGGCAGGTCTTGTGACTAAATAGTCTTGGATCCAGCATAGCTGAAATTTGGTGAAATTCTATTCTGTGCTGTGTGGAGTCCATTGGATAACACCAAGTAGTACCATTTGGACTTAAATCTTTGATCCATCTGAACACTGCACAGCAAGCTGATCAGGTACCAAACCTGTGCTGGGTGAAGGGCTGGGAAGCTCAAACAGCAGTGTGTGCTTCCTGCCATAAAAATGGTAAATAATATGTGTAATATTGTAGGGCTATTGGAGTGCAGCCATGGGAATGGGCAGTTCATAACTGGGGAAAAAACCCAAGCGTTTGTGTCCCAACTTTCCAATCAGTTCAGTACTGATAGCTGTCTTAATGCTCCTGGTTATTCCAGCATCTTGCCTTTACATCTCTTCTAACTGATTAGCAGATAAGCGAGATAAATTTTTGTCTTCTTAAATCAAGCATACCTTATATGCCATTATAGCCAATGGACTAAACATACTGAAAAGCAGCCTTTCCTAAATATGTGCATAGGTGGCCCATAGATGACCATCAGATGGTTGCAATCTTCCATACTGGACCCTGCAAGTATTTAAAGTCAAGTAGCACATATGAACATTAGCATTAGAAACTTCAGAATTCATTTAAAAAGATGCAGATGTTTCAAAATCAGTGCACATTTCCTAAAAGATGAAGGGCATTTAAGGGTGTGTCCAAGAGACAATTGTAACACAGTAACTCAGCACGTTGCAGTTGATCCTTTTGGAAGATTTTGAAGATTCCTTGGCTTTAACAAGAGCACAGTTTTTCCATTGTGGGACATACTCTGAAAGGTCAGTGTTCAAATGTGCCCGCAACCCTCCCAGGTAACATCATACAAGGCTACACATCATATGCAAACCCTCAATAGACTTGATATTTCTCAGCAATGTTGAAGTGAAAAAAACTCACCTAGAGTTTGCCAGTATGTGTCACCCTGTGGTTTGGAAATGAGATTTGTCTTTAAGCAGACATCTGTCACAACAATGCTTGTTTGCTTGCAATGCAGAACTGCTTGACTGTGTATGGTACTGGGAAAAGGACAAAAATAACATTTGCAATATCTCTCACAGTTTGAATAATTTAATGGATTCTTGAAAAGATCCTATTCATGCATAGTATCAACAGATGTGACCCTTCCTCTTGTGTGGATTTAAATCCCTGTCATAAATCTCAATCCCCATCTCTGCTCAGGCTGATTCCATCACATGGAGAATAACCCATGATGATAAAGAGGAGTCTGTGCAAAATGAGTGAAATAAGCATATTCTGAGGGATTTTACTGTAATTTATAGCATATGAAAATTTGCCCTTCAGGGAACTGTAAATCAGCCAGATCTATGGGGTTAGTCTACCCTAAACAAAAAGATAAAAGAAGGGGTGTGAACTTTTCCAGGTATTAAACAAATGAATTCTCTGGGGACTGTTAACTAGAAACAGCTGCTTTAAAAATGTGCTCAGAGCTGTCCCTGCAAAGCTTCTCAGCCTCACACAGAAATTCACAGGCAAAGATTTAATAATGGCAGGATTGCCTTTTCTTTTCACAGTCTGGGGAAATATAACAACCATCAAGTTGCTTTTGCTATCACTTTATGAATTTCTTTCCTTTGGATCTTTATATTTATAGTGGACACTGCTTTCTTTTAGCTGGGCTTCCTGAGAAATCTGAAAATGTGGCAAAACCGGGGACATGCTGTGCCTCTTGTAAGGAATTCCATCAAATAAAGCAGACGGTTTTACAGCTGAAGCAAAAGGTATGAACATTGATCACTCATGTCTTTAGCAGACTTGCATGTTTTATAACAACTGAGGTTAATTTCTATGTTTAGAGCTGTCACTGACATGTGGTTCTTGTACATACAAAGAGGATGGCAATATATTTTAAAATTATGTAGGAATGGCATCTCTCTCGTATGCTCCTGTACAACTTGTAAGCAGATTGCTCCCCAAGTTCATGGAGCTGTGTTACCAAGCTCGTGGTAACAGAATCTGACAAACACCCATCCCAGGCTGAGCCCAGGTTTCTTGGCAAGCTGTGCTGGCCCAAGCTTTTCATTCAGTCTGAATGAACAGCATTTTGGACATGATCCATCTTCAGAGTAAGCACGTGCAAGACATCTCATAGATGTGGGAATATGATTTTTCATTAATAGGGTTCTGGTACAGGATTCTTGCCAAATAGGTGTGGGACTAAACAAAAATATCTAGCTTTAAATATGATTTTCTCCTTAAAAAAGAAAAACCCTCAGTCACAAAACTTTTCTTTTGTTTTCACCTATTCCCATGCAAGTAGAGAATAATGCATTTAGAAACTTATCCTGGGATTTAATTGCTCCCACATATAGCTTCCTTTTGCACTTTAGTAGGATTGAAATAATGCAAAGACCCAGCCTCAGATTTGGAGAGCCATATGCAGGGATGCAGGTGTAATGCTTTTCCTGGTAACATCTCCTTTGAACACTGAAGTTCTCTCAAATTGAAACTGTCTGTAGGAATATTCTCAGCAATTCATTCTGACAGGCTGTAATTATTTCACCCAGGGTACTCAATTAATTTCTTTCCATTATGTCAAAACACAATTTGGTGTATTCACTCATTGAATTTGATGTTACTGGTTTAATATTAGGAAGGAAGAAATCTTCTTCATTGAAGTGAAATTTACTGAGGTTAGAGATACTCTTTACCTCCAAAATCTCAAAATATCATGTATACTTTTTGAATCCATATGAACACAAACATGGAAGTGACAGAATTTCATGTGTAACGGAAATTCTGTTTTTCAAAAAAATGGTAGCAGAGAGGTTAAAAAAGGATGCATGCCTTTAAGTGGCTGTTTCTCCAGCTGTTGTCCATGATGCTGAGCAGGCTCACACTGACCTCCAGGGAAGGATCTGGGGGTCACACTGTTGGCTACATTGTTTACTTGAGGATTGATTGATGGAATTAATGGAAGTTTTTTGTCTAACTTCTGCTGTTAGATGCTTGTGTTCGAAACTCATTCCAGGAAAACTCAGACCATTGATACCTGTCATTGTGGGCATTTGTACAGTAGCTGTGGACAAATTAAGCAGCTCGCTCTTGCTTCATAGCTAACTCCAGTCATAGTCCCTAACTTAATTTTTCCCCCAGTATCCCACTAGTGAGACTTGATCGATTTGGCATCCTCAGATGCTCCACACAGAAAGAGCTGAAACAGAAGGTTCCCAATACCCTCAGCAACTGTTACCCCATAGAAAGGAGAGTTTTTGTCTATGCTGAATGGAGACCTGGCCCCATGGTGATTCTCTGCCCAGGGAGACATCAACCCTCAATGTTTCACGAGCCACTCCTCATGGCCAAGTTCTCCTGGGGAGGACATCTCTCAATAGCTGTGGTTAAAGCTGTTCTGTTTTGCATAGAAGAGTTCATTTCTGTCTGCCAGGGAGATGGTTTATTAAATGAGTCTTCAGTCTTGTGGTTAAAGCTTTCAGATTTTATGAACTTTATTCAAAATTGTGGCTAGCAGAAAAGCTTGTCATCCAATGAGATGCACTGTCCTGATAGACTAGAGGTCTGTGGGCAGTCCTAGGTTGATCTAAGACCTTGATAGAAGGAAGAAGAGTGGAAAGCTGAAAAATTAGGGAAAAGATATGTGGCATACTGACACACAGCCAACAATTAAAAAAAAGAAAAAACCAAGTAAGCTTGATCCTATTGCACAGATGTGTTTAAACATCTTAATTAGAAAGCCATGTTTCACATCACTCCTGACAAGCACTGTCCAATTTTCTAAACCACAGACCTCCTAGAAACTATGCAAAACTCCAAATGCAGCATGCAATACAGCACATGGAAGCCTTGTTTCTACAACAGACTTTCTTTAGAATTTACCCTTGCTAATATTTGCTCGCACATGGGGGGAAAAAATGTTATTTTCCAAGGGCCGTTAGGATTCAGAGCTGTAGATGGAGAAAGCCAAGGTTACCCTGGACTAGGATCCTGGTTCAGTTAAAAGGTGAAACACAAATTAGGCCAGTGAGTTTAGCCAATAGCTAAGAGGATGTGAGTCAACAACAAAAACACATGGTTTGGCCCAGTGCATGTAACAACCATTTTCTGGCCAGAAGATATTAAAGAGCAGTGAGCTAGACCAGAGCCTGGGTATTTTGGCACTCCTAGTGTGCACTTCAAGTCCAGCTGAGTCAGTGGGGAAGCATGCATAGATACTTTCACAGCAAATAAGTGATTTCTTTTCTAACTTGCTCAGTGGTTATAACAGCCTGACTGGCAGGAACAAGTAAATTTTTAAGCATCAGAAGAGAATATACTTCCAAATCCACTTCACAATGAGTCTTTGCCACTAAATACACCTTTTTACTCCAGTCTGATAATTTGCAGTATAACCTGAAGAGTACTCATGGCTGGGTCTATGTATTAAGTGGCATCTATTTATCAACTGATACAGCTATAGCTCCCCAGAATGAGATATGTTGAGAAATTTACACACAAGCTAAAAAGAGAACTTCAATTAATCTGAAACTCAATTTTGACCACCTCTAAGGAGAAGCACTCACTGATGACACTGAAAATATTCTCACAAAAACTACTTTAAAAATATCATACTCTCAGGTAGCCACAGGATTTGACTTTCTGTCTCTGTTTTAGTATGGCAGCATTGGCACTGCAGAGTCCTTGGTTGATTTCTGTAATGTAGTGGAAGTTTTGAACCTGGTCCTTTCAAGCCTTTCCTTTGTATCCAGCCAGGAACCTGCTCTGGACAGGATACACCTCTAGGAAACTAAACTTTGCTGACCAGAGCCAGCCAGTAAACCTTCCCATGCTGGTCCCCAGCCAGTGAGGCTGTGAGAGCCCCTAACTACTGAATTTTCCTCTTCAGCCTCAGGGATAGTGTGTTGTGTCCCACTGAGTAGCCCTCTGTCTTCACTAGCTCCACAGCTTGGTCTGTGCTGCATTGGCTGGGAAGTTGGCTGAGAAAGCTGCAAGGTCACTGGCAAACAAAGCACATGTTTTCCTTTGGAAAAGCAGAGGTGACAGCTCACCCCAGAGCTGTAGGTGTGCTGAATCCCTATTTTCTGTGAGAAAAGCAAATTCATAGGAGTAAGAATATAAGATACAGCCTGTGGGACTTCCATGAAAATATGACCTCATCCAGCCACTGATTTCTGCAGGGGTGGAGTCAATCTATCAAATTCTTGTTAGACTTACATCATGATTCTTAATTTGCCTATAATGCAGTCATCTGGTCTTTGGAACTGCAATTCCCTCCAAAACCTAACTCACAAATGGCTGATAAATCCTTGTGTTCCGGTTATGACATTTTGAGTTCCAGTCTCAAAATCAAACTGGTGTTTCGGAAATGCCAACAGGGAGCTATCTCAGCATTTGCAACTTTTTTTCCCTGACTTTTTTTCTTCAGGACTGTTCTGTGCATTCAACCCCAAACTACAAGCAGCACTGGCTGCCTTTAAATTGCAATCCTTAAGCAATAACTTGTTTGCCAAAGGAAATTTTCCCAGTTCAAGTAGGTACTGCATGTGCATAACACAGTGGTTTTTCCCTGTGCATTACAAACATTAGGTTTGCGGCAGAAGAATGCATGTCAAATAATTACAGAAACAGGTAGGAGTCTTGAGAACAGCCCAGGTCAGAGAATTACACATAGCTGATGAAAAGCTTTGTCAGATAGCAGGAGTCATAATTTATTTTATTCAATGCAGCTTTCCCAGGCAAAGGTTGCAGAATTCAGCATCAGATTATCCATTGAGCCAAATTCATTCAAGAAGCCACGAAATTCACCCAGGGGTAGGTCGGCACTGCTATTGCTGAAGTAGTTTTCTAGTTCAATTTGGCAGAGCAAAATCCCTAAGTCTACATGCAGCTACTCACCACTAGTAACCTCCTTTCCTCACTGCAGACCAGCCTCCTGGCTTGTCATCTCCCTTCAGCTGCCTCTAAAGAAACTAAACATTTGCAGAATATTTCTAAATATGTTTAATTATTAAATATATTCAACTGGATAGATGAATGTTTCATGGATAATTAAACAGGTAATGGATAATGACAATTTAAACTATGGAGTGCAGCTCTCCTTACATTCTCATTTACTTTATCTTTGTGTCTCTGTGCAGGGCCGATCCCGACATCTGATGGGTTAAACAGTGTGGTTGCTTTCCAGGGCCACATTCACAAAGGAATTAGGGTTCTCATTAAAACTATGGAAAGTGAGTGGCTTGTGCAGCAATTTAATATCTGAGCAAATGTTGCCCTGAGAAATGCAGTAAATGAATAGAGGAAACTTCAAATAAGGAAAAATAAGTTTCCTGAGAAGCAGTAATGAAACACAAGTTTTTCAGAATTTGTTGCTGTATGTCTCCTGAATTTTCTCTGTCCTCTGTTGGATTGGCTTGCAGTATTTCCACAGTGACTTGAAAAGTGAACAGACTCACAGAATAAGAACGTTGTTCTGATTGTATCAATCAAGGATATGAATAAACAATGTATATTTTCCTGAAATATTTAAATAGCTGTTTTTTCACATGAAAACTTAAATAAGAATGTGATTTACCTGGCTCAACAATTAAGGTCTTACACAGATTTTTTTTTCTTGGCAGGTTGCTTTGCTGCCAAATAACGCTGCTGATCTTAGCAAGCAAATCACTGGTGAAAAGGTGCTTGCCTCTAATGCATATATCCCTGGCCCCCCAGGCCAGCCTGGCCAACCAGGCCCTCCAGGTAATACCAGAGGGGTAGAAATGTGTAAAAGTGCTAGGACTAAAAAAGTAAACTTCAGTTTTCCGGCGTTATATGGTTTCATATATTTCATATTTTGATTGATATATTATGTTTGCATTTGTGCTAAATTTAAAAAAAGAAAAGCTTTATGAGTGTTATGGTCAGTCTCTGCCAACTGTCTGACATCATCCATTGTGAATCCATGTGTTTCTTGGCATGCAAGCTGTGTTTGTCCTGTATGTGTTAAATTTCTCCCTCTCCCTCGGATATCTCACCTGCTTCAATTGTTATTTCCTGTGTTTTAACCCTGTCTTTAAACACTCTCCATTTCATTTCTGGAATATCTATTGCTTTAGCTCACTGTCAGAGGAAAAAATGTGCTTTCAGTTTGTAGGAGTTTGTGCCAATTCTTTTATTTTTCCTTGTCTGATTTGTGAGGATTCATCTGTTGGTTTTATGTTGTATCCCAGATTGAAATGAACCTGTAAAGAAAAGCATAACTCCACTCACACCTTCTTTGCTAAGTTATAGATTGAAACAATGCAAAAAACAGAGAGATCCTAAAGCCCAAACCTAATCCAGACACCTTGCACATGGCGGCCATCAATACTCAAAATTTTGGAAATTCTGTTGAATGCAAATCTTATTTTGGGTCAGCAATAAATCCAAGCATCGTGCTGGATTTCAGAAGGATTCTTACAAATGTTCCTTGGCAGGATTGATTTACTCCCTCCTGAACTGCACTCCACCTTCCTGTTTATACTCCCTTTTGCAGTCTTGCTTTTTTTTCTGAGTCTTTACTTCATTTTCCTGGAGGATGAGTACGTTCAGTCTTCAGTTCACCGTAACTGCAAGGACAGTAGGTTTAGAAGTTCTGCAACAGACAGAAGGGTAGGGTGGGTTGCTTTGCAATTCCTCCAAAGTAGGCCTGACCCTGCAGGTCTCCCACCCACTGGGTTTCCCCTTGACTCGGAGCTGTCCGAGGTGCTGTAGAAATCTGCTCCCCCTAAAACCACCCCTGCTCACCTCCTCTGCTGCCCCCCACAGAAGAGTCCCAGGGAGCCATCACTGAACTTAAGTTGTCTCCTTTCAAAAATCCTAACCGTACATATTCAGTCCTGCTGAATGCTTTTTACTCTCTGCGTTTTATTCTCTATGCCTTTCATGAGCCCTCAGAATGAAGTGTTCCCCCTCTAATCATGAAGTGTTTCAGCTAATGATGTTTTAATGGTCTTTATTGTCTGTAAATGTTGTTTCAGGTGCCTGATTTTCTGGTTTATGTGTCCTACTGTTTCTCTTGAGCTAAACATATGTTTTGTTGCCAGAGTACTTCCTAAAAAGTAACATTCTCTGCAGAACCAGCAGAAGCTGAAAATTATATAAAGCAAAATGGAAGAACAGAGCCTCTTTTGCCCCTAACATGTTGGCTATTGCACTGTGCAAAAGAGAAGTGCAACTCCCTACTGGAAAGAGCCTGCTTGTGTCAGTTATGTAGATGCCCTTGACCCAAAATTCCCATGGATTTTCTGAGGTTTTCTTTTTATTAAATGTTCCTCAAATGTGATTTGTTCTTCTTTGTGTGAAAATGAGGCATTTGTGCTTTTCTTTTAATTCACAGTCTATGTCCCTAAGCACCTGGCAGACTCCAATTCTTGTTATACACAAGATGTAATTGTTTGGAGGTCATCTCTTATAGTTATTGTGACAAAGTTTAATATTGTCTCAGATGGCTGCTGATGTGCAGATGCAGATAAATTGGTTGTGTTCTTGTGGATTTGGATGTGTTAATGTAACCAGCCCATTGGGTCTCTAAAAAAAAATGGTGGTTCCCCACCATTGCACTGATGAAGTGTCCTGAAGGCTTTCCCTGGCAGGTAACTTTTGCTTTTGATTTCAGGGGCTCCAGGACCTAAAGGGAGTCAAGGAGCTCCTGGATTACCTGGCCCCCCTGGACAGCCAGGCCCTCGTGGATCAATGGGACCTATGGGCCCATCTCCAGACATATCACACATCAAGCAGGGCAGACGGGGCCCCGTGGTCAGTATCCTTGTCTCCTGCCATGCACTGCACAATTGCCCTTAGCTCCACAACTTCCCACACTCTTGTGAATACTTTCTGTTCTCTTGCAGGGCCCACCTGGAGCCCCAGGAAGAGATGGTAGCAAGGTGAGGAGAGGTACTAATTTCCATAAGATGGGCACATGCACATGTGAAGTGCAGACTTGCTAGAGAGGCTGTACACACTTGTAGTCACACCCTCTTACCACCTCATTTCCTTTGCTAAGATGAAAGCATCCTGTTGTCATGTTCCTTCATGTCATCCTTCTGCTATTTTGTGTTTGCTTTTCCTAAAGTCTTGCAAATAGTCCTTCCAGGCTATATGTCACACAGCATTCTTATCTTTCTCTGCAGCTCTTTCAGCTTTTCCATGGAGAAATGTTGATGCTTTATCCCTTTTCATTCCTTATGAATTCTTCGTGTTCATTGATTCATTTGTTGCTGTCCAGGAGAAATATCAGAAATGCCCCACTCTGCTCCCACTAGAATCAGCAGCAATTTCCTTGCTTTCCTCCTTCATTTCCTTTTCTTTTTCCAAACAAGCATCAGCTGATGATTATGGTGATTTTTTAAATTTCCTTTAGTCACAGCAAACTAACTGAGGTGGTATTGATTACAGGGGGAGCGAGGAGCACCAGGACCAAAGGGGATACCTGTAAGTATTCCACACAGGAGGAATTTCCACAACAGAGTGATGTTGACTACTAACCACAGGTCAGCCAAAAGTTAAAGAAAAAAAACTCCTGTGCCAAGATAACAGATTATTTACATACACAGAAAATGTTGTTGGAAACAAAGTAATTTGTTTTTGTCCAAATGTTTTTGCCTACAAACCTCTTCCCTTGCTCAGTGTGTGACTGAGGGCAGTAGGTGTACCTCTGCCTCACAGTAGTGCTGAGACACCCTTAGAAGGCAGAATCATGCAGGATGCTGCTTAGTACAGTTCAACCTCTGCTCCCAATGGGAATTTGATCCCCAGAAGCTCTTAAAATCCTGCCCCTCATCTCTCTCGGATTTGGGAAACTATAGGTTTTGAGTTCAGAAGAAGGAATGAGTATTGACAATCTGTTTTCAGAAGAACTTGTTTAAAAAAAACTCTGGGGTCCCCAGCACAGGAAGGACATGGACCTGTTGGAGCAAGTCCAGAGGAGGCCACCAAATTGATCAGAGGGCTGGAGCACCTCTCCTATGAGGAAAGGCTGAGAGAGTTGGGATTTTTCAGCCTGGAAAAGAGAAGGCTTCAGGATGACTTAAATCTGGCCTTTCAGTACCTGAAGGGAATCCACAAGGAAGATGGAGAGGGATTATTCACAAGGGGATGTAGTGATAGGACAAAGGAATGGCTTCAAACTGAAAGAAGGCAGGTTTACATTGGATATTAGATGTTTATTAGGATATTAGAATATTAGGATATTCTTTACTGGGAAGATGGTGAGACACTGGCACAGGTTGCCAAGAGAAGCTGTGTATGCACCATCCCTGCAAGTGCTTAAGGCCAAGCAGGATGGGGCACTGAGCAACCTGGTCTAATGAAAACTGTCCCTTCCCATGGCAGAAGTGCTGGGACTACCTTGTCTTTAAGGTCCCTTCCAACTCAAACCACTCTATGATTCTATTAATTTACTTATGGCATTTTCTCATTGGTGGAGTTTATTTTTAAGAGTGTGCCTGGTAGGGTGTGCTCAGTATTAAATAGTTTCTTTTACTGTGTGAAGTCAGCTAAAAAGAAATAATGATATTCTAAAGTCAGATATCTCCGAATTGTAATTACCAATATATTTAGTAAGTGATGGACAGCAGTAAAGTTACCATATTGAAAAGACACTTGACAAATAATAGCAGTCTTAAAAGAATTTGTTGATTAATCATTCTAAGAATGTAATTTCTGTCAGTTTAATAACCAAGAAGACAAGAAACCAAGATTAATCTCCTCTATTCCCATGAGATCTCAAGATATTCTTATGAAGCAAAGAAATTGTTAAGTGACAAAAGGGCTGAGCATCTTGTAAATGTAGGCTCTGCCTGCAAAAACATTTTATTCTTTTGAAAATTGTTTCCTGATCAAAGCTGGTTAAAAACCAGACCATTAGGTTTTGGCAATTGATACATAGCAGAATTATGCTGAACAACCCCTGCAGGAGTAATTCTTCTGGCCAGTTTGAAAACTGTAAGAGCAAGCTGGATTATTATTAATGGCAGTGCCTTGTGACTGCAGGGCCCACCGGGTTCATTTGATTTCCTATTGCTGATGATGGCAGACATCAGAAACGACATCGCTGAGCTGCAAGAGAGAGTGTTTGGACACAGGACTCATTCATCAACAGAAGAGTTTCCATTACCTCAGGAATTCACAAACTATCACGACACAGTAGATTTTGGATCTGGAGAAGACTACAAACCACGGACAACATCCAGAAATGCCAGGATACAGAAGGCAGACCATCCTTAGCTATTCCTACTGAAAAACAAAGTCTCTTTAGAATTCTTCAATATAAAAAAATGCACTGACAATTCCCATTTTTCTTCCTGCTTTTCCTGAACCATGCTGCTTGTACTGTAGCTTTCCTGGTTCATGGTAGCCTCCTTGCAAAAATTCCATAACGCCAAGCCTGCACTCTGCATTGTACCTAGACTATCAAAAAAACCTTCTTAGCATATGATATGATTAAGGCATGCTCTAGCTAATAACACAGACCACAGCATTCCATCTGCCTACTTTGCATTCTATGTCCAAATGACCCAGTATACAAAATTTGCCAGGGAGAGAGGGTTAGCTGAACATCATCCCTGAATGATGTTTATAATAAACACCTTGGTCCACAGTTACTTTATGAATGCAAATAAATTATACCACTGAACTCAAGTCTCCAGCTACTGTCCCCAAGCTTAGGAGAGTGTGAGAAGTGGATCCGTTTCACAGCAGAGGCCATCTGTAAGACTTGTCCTCTGTTAATCCTCATCAAGGCAGAAAAAGGCAAAAAAAAGTACATTGAAGGGTTAAACAAGGGTGCTGCTGCTCGATCGGGAAATTATTTGGCTTTGTGTTGCTAGAGTATTGTTCAGAGACAGTCAAAAGATGTGTGTGTCCTAAACTACTTTAGGACACACACAAACACTACTTTTTCTTTACCATTGTCCCACTGTTCAGTGTAAAGGCCAGTTTGCTTTCTCATGAATCAACAGATTCATGTTGGACACATTACACAAAGATAAGCAAGATAAAGGGGATCTTTAAAGCAGGAAACCAAATCAAAGTGAACCAAGCAGGCTTATTGGCAAGGGCTAAATATACCCCAGCCTTGCAGAAAGAGTCAGGTTCTGACCTCCTGCAAGTGCATGTCTTCCTTGGTGAAATTCTGAAGTCTGAGTGAAACCAAGACCAGAGAGAGGCCTCATGTTTGCAAAGAGCTTCCACCTGTTTTGTTCCTCTGCTGCCTGAGACCAAGCTTAATGGCTTTCACCAAACTGGAACACAGAGTGGCAGCAAGTTTGCCTGGGTGTATGAGGAGTGTGAGTAGGTGCAGGAGTGCACATGACAAAAACATTTCAACTGGTACGAGGATGGCTAAGGTGAGGTACTGCACATGGGATCCTATACTTGTGAATGGGGATAAAAGGGAGTGCCCTTTATTTACACTGGAAAATTGGATGCACAAGTTATACCATACCTCATGGATGATGTATGTTGCCATTTCTTTTGGATTACCACAGCTGCTGAGGACTTTGCCATGCTTAGAATATAAAAGAGTATATTAAGCACAAAATTTCAATGTTGTGTCTGTGTAGCTGCTACTTCTACAGTATTTTTAGTGTTCAGTAGAGTCCATGTCACAAATGCAAAGAAAACGTTGTTACTTTGCCATGTTTTTCAGGGCTTGCATGTTCCAGTAGAATAAATGCAGGTAAAAATATAAAAAGCACCTTTGCAGATAATATGTAAAGTTTTGGATTCCCTTCCATATTCTCTGGGCCAAAAAATAGTTGGTGTAATCCTGACAGCAGCAGTACAGGTCATGCTGCATAAACAGCTGGCTGTCTAGACTTTTCCATAAATTCTGTGTATTGTCTTAAGAGGATGTGTTCATTCCTGTAGCCATTTCCCAACATCTCACTGCCACTAAGCCACAAGCCAGGGCATTAGCTTTTAAGAACATGAGTGTTCTGTATTTCTTTTCACATTATATCTGTATAAGTATTTACAAAGCAATGCCTAAGTTTTGGGGATAGCTGAAAAAATTATAGCAATCTAACTGTGGTCCTTGGGCTTCTCCTCTGTCTGGGAGAAGCTCTGCCAGCAGCTGCAGATCCAAGTAATCTTGTGAATCAGATAATAAGAGAGACTTGAGGAAGGTACCTGTGTCTAGAAGAGGGATGGTCTTATATGCAGCAGGCTGGAAAAAACCTCAAAGATAACATGAACTGAGGCATTTGTGTCTTATTTTCTTAATTTCAAGCAAGCAACTGAGTATAAATTACATTTATGAATATGCAATTTTAATTAAATTTGTTAAATGTCAAATGTTGTATTTTTAAATCTAGCAAATTATAGAACCCTTGCATATGCTTACCACTGCACCCTGCTGGATCAAGAAAAAGGCCACTAGAGAATTACTAGAGAATTAGTAGCTGCAGGTTTTTGACCATCAGATATTGAATGATCTAACTTAGGTTAATGAGTCACTTCCTACATATAAACTAAATCCTACTGCCTGCTGCCTACAAGGTGATGTATTCTAAAAAAGGCACTTATTTTAGTTCTAAGTTCTGCTTTTCCAAATAGAGGCACATACCAAATGAGAAGTCCCCACAGTCTGACCATCAAATTCAGGGGGAGGTGACAACTGCCCTGCTGTGTAAAAGTTCCTGGGGAAGAGCTATTCTGAGACTGGATGAGAAAAGCAGATAAAATACATATTTCACTGTAAGTACAGCAAGTTGTCCTACAGATTCATAAATATAAACATAGCACATGATTACATGCCTTTCTGAATGGAAGCCTCAATGACTTCCCTTTCTGGAGCTGACATCATTGGCTTTCACAGTACTTTAAAAAAAAGATAACAGAGTGTGTTCCTTGGGTTTGCCCTTGTCCTTACCCTCCTCTGTACAGATTTCCTGCCTCAAATGTTTGAGTCACAGCAGCAAGGAGGGGACACCATGGCAAAGACCACCCGACATGACACAGGAATTCCTGCAGCAGGGACAGTCCCTCTGAGCACAGCTGGCTGGGAAGGGTCAGCCTTCGGTCTGCATCCAGCTAAGATCTTTGTATGGAACTTTCTCATTTCTGATTACCTGTGTGATAACTCATATAACATTGTATCAGCAACATTTCATTCTGATTTTGGGGTAAACACATAAAGACTCAGAAAAGAGTAATTTTCTTCAGCATACCCAATGTTTCATAAAGCCAGAGCAATCATTTCCAATCTTAAGTTTTGTTAGTGGTAGCCAGAGAAGTCATTACCTTGCGAATTATTTATTACTCTGTGGCTCCAAAAATAACAAACTCTCCCAAGAATCCAAAACAAGAAAGAAAGTAGAAACTTCTACACTCATGGCTAGTCTCATTACCAGGCTCATGCACATGACAACTTTGTTTCATATAAATGGTATGTATAATTTTATTAGAAAGAAATATTATTTTGATGTTAAGACATCAAATTATAAGCAGGAGGATAATAAAGAATTGGTTATTTTATTAATATTAGAAATATATTTAATGGGAACATTTGCAAGAGTATAGTGATGAGAAAATTCTGATTGTTAATGGGTTTAACAAAATCATGAATCCTGAAATATGTTTTCTTTCAACACTGTGCCAAGTACATAAAGGTTTAGACTTTCTTGCAAAGCTGTAGTTTTGACACACAAGAATTCCTATATAATCAGGCTAAATAAGGAAAAGGAGAGGAAAATTGATTGTCAATCGAATTAGGGTAATGCCTGGAGTTACTGTTAGCATCACAGCTTGCATAGCCTTCTGCCTAGAATTATTTCGGAGTTAATGTACCAAGTCCCAGCGCAGCAACAAAAGGTGGGGTGGGGTCCAATTCTCTGTTCATTTCACATTTTAAAAAAATCAATATGTTTGTTCCTTTTACACATTCCAATAACTATACTGTTCACTTTATTTATATATGAAATACTAAAATGTGTATAAGATGACTGTGATTTTATGATGTATTCATAATAACAAAGATATTTTTTCTTACTCTGTTGGTAGCCGCTTTTTTGTTACAAATTGCCCTTTCTCTGCCACACAGTGATGTTGGCCGGATGAAACAGATGGCAGGAAATCTCCTTATGCTGCCTTCTAGCATTTTTCTCGGAGCTGAACAATACTGTCATAGTTCATTGAGGCATGAGCTCTTGCAAGCTAGGGTGGGTTTCAGTCTTTGTGAGAATAAAGCTCACAGCCACCTCTGGTCTGTGGATGGATGGTGGCTCCTGTGCCACATCAGGGCTACATGAGGCTGAACCCAGCAGCCTCACCCCACGCTGCTGGCTGTGTGCAGCTTCTGCACAGCCCGGGGATGGGATACGGGGGCCCGGAGCTCTCTGGAATCCCGCCACCACTAATGGGGAAAAGGGGGAGTAACACATAGGCTCCATCAGACCTTGGGAGCCCCTCCCCGCAGCCCCAGGAGCATCCTGCGGGCTGTGTCCGACAGCTGAGGGTCAGCGAGGAGCTCATCTTGCCCCTTCCTCCCTGCAGAGCTCACGCTGCCTGCCCAAACTGGCTGTCAGCCCTGGCAGGATCCCACTCCACCACCAGGATCCAGGATCCCCGATATGCGGGTAAATGCGTAAACAACGTAAAATTTAAAGTATCTATAAATCACAGTGAAACATGGGGGGGAGGAGAAAGAAAGAAAATAAGACAAAAAGTTGGAATAGTCATAGTAACAACCGTCTTCGGTTTTAGAAAGCAGATAGTAGAAGCAAAATGTCAAAGACAAAAATCTATAGTTAGCAGATCTAGGAATGAAAAGGTAGACAAAGGAGTTCTCGGTTGTACTGAGGATCCTGCTAGTAGTATTTTTTCGTGACTGTATGAGGCTAACAGAACAGAACCGTCAAGAATTCATGGAAAGCAGAATCTCAGTCACTTGACGTGTGCATTTGGGGAAAGTCAGGTGGTAGTCGTATGACATGATGCAGTCCTTTTAACCAGTTACACAGCAGTGTATTAGAGTCAGACATTTTAAAATCTGCCTGTTTAATTAACTTGCATCCCATAGTTTTAAAAAGAACTAACAGAGGACCGCCGGGACGCTGGATCGCCGCGGCGCGGCTCCTTCGCTCCCGCTTGCATCTCCCCGCTCCGCCGGGTCTGTCCCGGCTCCCGGTCCCGGTCAGACCTCCCGGTACGCGGCTGCGGGCTGAACCCCGTGAGGAAGAGCGGTGACAGCAGGCAGAGGAAGGTGATCGTGTCCTTCTACTCAGCATGGAGCGCTGTGTCCCGTTCCGGGCTCCTGAGCGCAAGAGAGACGTGGAGCTTCTGGAGCGGGTTCGGTGGAGGGTGGCAAAAGTAATTGAGAGGCTGGAATATCTCTTATGAGAAGAGGCTGGGCGAGCTGGGCATATTCAGCCTCCAGAGGAGATTCCTGAGAGGGGACCTCATCAGTGTCTGTCAGCGTCAGCAGGGAGGGGTCAGACGATGGACCAGGCACTGCCCAGCGGTGCCGAGCAGCAGAACACAAGGGTAGAAACCGGGGCACAGGCAGTTCCACTTGAACAGGAGAAAGAACTTCTTTGCTGCTCGGGTGACCGAGCACTGGAACAGGTTTCCCGCAAAGGCCGCGGAGTCTGCCTTAGCGGCTATACGCAAGAACTGCACGGTCGCATTCCTGTGCCGTGTGCTCCAGGATGTCCCTGTTGGAGCAGGGAGGCTGGACCAGGTGTCCTGCCGTGGTGCTTTCCAAGCGGACCCGTTCCGGGGCTGTGTGGCTGTGACTACATTTCCCGGCGCGCTGCGCGGCGCCCGGGCGCTGCCGGGAGGCGGCGGCGGCAGCCGGGGCGGTCGCTCGGTCCATCGGCGGGATGCGGCTGTCGGTGGCGGCCGCCATCTCGCATGGCCGCGTGTACCGGCGGTTCGGGCTCAGCCCGCGGTCGCGCCTGGACCTGCTGCGGAACCTGGTGACAGCGCTGGTGCGGCATGAGCGCATCGAGACGCCCTGGGCGCGGGCCGACGAGATGCGCGGCTACGCCGAGCGGGTGAGCGGCAGCACCGGGCCGGGCCGGGCCGGGCCGGGCCGGGCCGAGGGGGCGGCGGGCGGCCGAGGCATCCTGACCCACCGGCTCCTTCCTCACCCGGCGCCTCCTTCCTCCCCGCAGCTCATCGACTACGCCAAGCGGGGGGACAAGGACGAGCGCGCCATGCGCATGGCGGATTTCTGGCTGACCGTAAGTACCCCCCAGCCCCGCACCCGTCCCGGCCCGCCGCGGAGCCGGGGCTGAGCGTGCCGCCCCGCAGGAGAAGGACCTCATCCACAAGCTGTTCAAAGTGCTGGCGCCCCGCTTCCAGCCGCACCCCGGCAGCTACACGCGGCTGCTGCAGATCCCCAACCGGGACGGGCTGGACCGCGCTAAGATGGCGGTGATCGAGCTGAAGGGGAACCCGCTCCCGCCGCTCGTCCGCCCGCGCCGCGACTCCGACAAGACGCTGCTGAACCAGCTGCTCAAGGGATACCGGCAGGACGCGCAGCGGGCGGCCGCCGCCCGGGGCACCCCTGTCTAGGGTCCGCCTGAGCCCTGGGCTCCCGGGGAGCTGCCCACGCACCAGCGCCGAGTGCTGTCCTGGGGCATGGGAAGGGAAGGTGTGGCAGGAGAGCTGGAAGGTCGTGGAAGTTGCCATGGCGTTTACTGGCTGCTTCCAGTGGTTTGAATAGAGACTCAGCAGGAGAAGGAAGTCAAGCTAGGAGACCTGATGATTGATATATTCTGTGTAAATAAACTTTGTTCAGAAAGTCAGTTTGCTTGTATTTGAGTTGTATTCGGAGAATCATTTAGATCACAAAAGACCTCTGAAGTTATCAAACTCAAGCTATAACCAAACACCACCGAGTCCACCAGACCATGGCACTTAGTGCCACATCCGGTCTTTATTTTAACACCTCCAGGGACCGTGGCTCCACCACCTCCTGGGCAGCTCATTCGTGTCTATTCACCCTCTCTATGAAGAAATTCTTCCTAATGTCCTACATAAACCTCCCATGACTCGTAACTTATTCCAGAAAAATGGGTTTGCTACAGTGTGTTCTAGGAGCTAGTGTTCAGCATTTTAGGGCAGGAAGTTTGGTGGAAATAAGACACTTCTGCTGTTTAAAAACCACTGAATGCAAATAGGATGGTAACACTGGGCTAAGTGCTATGAAGAGACAACCTAAGGAAGTTGTCTTAATATGTGAGGTGGTAACACAGGAACGAATCATACTAATCTAGCAAGGGCTTGACAGACACCTCAGTTCAGAGGCAGGATTGCAAGACATCTCTGTATAACTATTAGAACAAAAAGGGGAAGTAGCAGAGCTTTCTCAGAGTGATACTAAGCAATAAGAATCTTAAATTGTTTGCTTTGTCTTTAATTTCAGGCACAGCTAGTACTTGAAAGTCCTAGCTGTAACTTTGAAGTGAAAAAAAACCCAAAACAAAACCAACCTAAACGTAGAATCACAGGATAGAATACCCAGTTAGAAAGGACTTCATGAACACCTGGCCTAACCTTTCTTGACAAAACACAGTGGAACCAATGTGGCTTCCTAAATCTTATTGCATTTCTTCCTCCCGAGTTTCACAAACTTAAGAGATTTTAAGGAGTGGGTCTGTGTAGCAAGCTAATTGTATGGAGCCCCCATTGTGTATTCTCCCTTTGAAACACTTATCTCACACGATACCATTTCTGTTTTAATAAACACGAGTGAGAAATTAAAGATGGGTGGTACTGCTTGAGGAAGAAGAAAAAACAGTCTAACTGCTACAAGGTCAGTGTTCAGACAGACTTTAATTTTTATGTTTCGAATAACCTTGAAATTGTTCTCTTTGCAGTTGACCATATTCAAATAGATGTTTTCAGAACCAAACTGCTGCACAACTTCCACATTATTAAAAGTCTATGCTGAGGCTTTAACAAAGTACAAAAATACCTTTAAAATATTTCATGAGGGAAAACAAGTCACACTCTCATCTGCTTGACCTTAAGTTAATAATGAGTTCACTAAAGTGCAAAAAAGCTAGAAGTTTCTAAGCTAAATTGGAGAAAATCCTTCATACGTGGTTTTTTTATGTACAATTTTTTTTTGCAGTATCTGTATAAACATTAGGGCTGCTAACAAAGCATTCATCATCTCACAAACCCGGTATGTAGTCCTTCTCAATTCAGTGCTACTAAATGTCCCTGAACATTTTATAAAATAGGGAAACTTCTGCCATGAGGGTGGTTGTCCTGCCAGTCTGTCTTGTTCTTGGGTGGGTCAGGCTTTCAGCTGCCTGTAGAGGAAAACAAAGGGGAGATTACAGTTAATATGGGAAATCTCTCATTATTCCCTTCTGTCCTGGCTGCCAGCATCAGGCTGCCCTTATAACCACACACAGGTCCAATGGCCACTTCTGTGTCCTGTCCTCTTCCACCTCTGGAACATGCATGCCTACCTGACTGCAGCTTTGAGACTCTGGTACCAGTCATTGATCTCTTGTTGGTTGCTGGACATCAATAGCAGTGTCTTGTGTGGAAAGGAAAGCTGAAAGACAAACAGAATCTGTGGCATCCCTTGCCAAGGCAGCAACTGCAGTAAAAGGAAAATCGTCACCACTGAATTCAGTCCCTGCATGCTGATTTTCACCCTTTTCCTTCCCAGACCGAAAAATTTAGCCTTAATATTGGGCAAAGGCAGAGGCTGTACAGTACAGAACAAGTGCCAGTGTTGTCCATTGTTTCCAGTAGTAGCTGACAGGTCACTTTGACCTGTTTGGAGGTGAGCAATTAAAATTCTCAGCAGCTCATCCTCCAGTTTTCTACCATATTTCAAGCTGTCCCTAGGGGCCTTCTACTACCATCATCTACAGGTCACAGCTTTCTCAAAGAGTTCTTTGTCATAGCTCACAAGAAAAGAGCTAACACAACCCCAGGTGCAACCTTGGAAGAACTGACCTTGAAACCCTTACAGAAGACACTCATGTCTGTCAAGGAATCTGTAGCCCTCAGGGAGTTAGAAGCACCACATCTGTTGTAATGACATCCACATCTTTTTCACTCTCTGTTTTTCTACATGTTGTCTGTAGTCAGTAATGTTACATATTCACTGTCACATGACTGTGGGGCTGCCCCCCAAACCTGTGGCTCTAATGAGGGCATGTCAAGACCCAATGGAGCCTTCTTACCTGAGCTAATTGAAGCAACCAGCAGCCTGTAACCCCAGAGTGTGCAGGAGGCTCCGTGCCATAAAAGTACATGCATCACTCAAGAAGGGAAGGGTTGTCCTAACTCAGACTTGCTCACTGCATTTTGTCACCACTGTTATCAGCTTGGTCCCACTGCTGCTGAGACAGCTGGAGACCTGCTTCCAGGTCTGACTCCACTGGCACTTCTGCCTGGCACAGGTGGGAAGACTTACACTGAGTAGCCCTCCCTGGCTCCATGTGTGGCCAAACACTTTATCCACTGAGCACTGGTGGAGCGGGTAGACAGCCTGGCAGGACAGTTTGTTGGAGTTCAGCAGGTGTAGTGGGTGGCAGGGCTTTGCTGCAATGAGGATATCAGAGAACAGGAAGAACATCCTGCGCTTCAGTTCTTCTCCCTTGGAAGGCACCACCAAAAGCCAGCCTTCCCGGATATACCAGCGCCCTGGGCATGCCGGGGAAACAGAGACAGCGGTGAGATATGAGGGAGGGCAGGCAGGAATAAAAAGTAAAGAATATACTGGAATACAGGGTGAGCCACCCTTGTGGGTTGCCGTGTTCTGCATCAATTCCAGCCACTAGAAGGCACTGGATGTCAGCTGGGTCCCAGCCCAACAGCACGGATAACACCCGTGTAGAAGCTGTAACCAGCCCAAAACGTTTAGTATGTGAGGAGCAGCTGAAGTTGTTACAGATCTGCTATATTATAGATCTGTTAATTAAGAGTATATTATCATATGCAAGTCTGTTTAAAGTGATCAGAACAAAAACACGGTTTGAGAACAGTATTCATACCTTTAAATTAACATAAGCTTTCAGAAAACACAACATGAACTATTTTAAATTGTGTTGCCCAGTTGTTTGTCATTAGTGGTATAAAAGAAGCTAGCTTCAGCTTTGAAAACTTATCATTTTTTCCTTGTTTTGTTTGTGGGTGCTAATAAAATAAATAAACTCAAAAAATCTCCCCAAAACAAACAAAACCTTACTTCACAGGTCTTCTAATGATATACAGACCTACAGTAGCCAAGAGATTACAGATTGCAGGTAACTGTTCTAAAGAGAAGGCATGAAAGGAGATAGAAAACGAGAAAGGTCTGAATAGGCAACTTTGTCAACCTCTCTTGCAGAACAGAGTCCAGTGTCATCCACCAGTGAAATTAATTGTGATAAAACAAGCAGAAAAGAAAGCAGGAGGAAAATAATCAAAACAAATTGATAAGCCTAGCTGTAAGCAGCAGTTAAAAAAATAATAATGAAATCATTAAAGCAGGACTTCTAACTAAGATTATTGTGCAAGATAGCCGTCAACTCATGGGAATTATGAGGACACCTGCCGGTAAGATTATTTATAAAAATGCAAAGCCATAACAAGGTATTGCCCCCGATCTTGTTTAGAAAACATCTGCCAGGGAATTTCAGCCACTCTTTCATGCCTTAGCTTCTGCATGAGCTATTAAATACCTTTTTGAAAAAAAAACACTGTGTTGTTTTCATTATAGATTGTGTCTTACTAGAATGCTACAGTCATGAAACAAAGAAGCGAGTAAATTTCTGCTTAGCTTATTCTACTGGAATCACTCCTCTTATCAGAATAAGAAACTGAGGAAGAGAAGGGTTAGGTGCAGGAATCAATCCAGGTTTAAAAAAAAATGGGAGGAAGGTGTCAGAATCATGGGGCTGGGCTGGGAGCAGTTTCCCTCAGGGTTTGCTGTGATCAGACTCACAGGTGTACAGTCTGACCCAGACTGTACTGGAAGTCTTGGAATATAGATCCATGTCCAGGATTCCCAGGTGTACAAGTTCTAGGAAATTGTGAAAGAAGGGCAAGAACTGGGGAAGTTCTGGATGACAGAACAATGTGCTCAGTTAAGGAGGCACTTCTGGCTGATAGAGTATTTGTCCTGAATATGGAAGGCAGCAAGAAAAGCAGGGTTTCCTCACTGGGAGCAGGACATCTGAGACACTGGCAAGTGTGAGATACCCATCTCCAACACTCCCCCTTTTATCTGAATCTACAGCATTTTGTTTTCTCTCCTGCTCCCTCCTCCTGGCAACAGGACACAATCTTAACTGTCCTGCAAAAGCTATCTTGCTTCTGGAAAACTGGCCCAAACTAGGAAGCCCCAGCTGCCTCTTACATTTCTGCTTCTCATATCCAATGATAACTGTGTAACTCCAGCCAATGGAAAACATGACTGTAAGAATTCTCTGTCCCAGATAATGGAAATGCCTTTACTCACCCTCAACACTCATCCTACTACATCTCAGAATTTTCAGAGACCAAAATAATCAGTGGACCAAACACTCTGAAACAATTGCTATCTCTGGTCTAGTTATACTGTTTTGCAGTGTTTGTTTGTTTTCATGGTGTTATCTTATTAGTTCTAACTAATGTTAGTTAGTTCTAACATTGATCAGGATAACTGATTTACCTTTTTAGTTACACACTACCCCAAGTGTGTCCAGGCACACTACCCCCATGCATGCTTCTGCTCAGTGTAAGCAGAGCATACCCTTTCACCTGGCAACACCAAAAGAATTCTAAGATCAGGAAAGAGAATTGTAAATTAGTTTTCCCACTGACTGAGCATATTTGAGAATAACCTCTGATAAGTAACCTTTGTTCTACCTGCGCTGGTTTGGCTAGGATAGAGTTAATTTTTTCCATACCAGCTTCTATGTGGCTGTTCTGGGTTTGCACTGAAAACACCATTGACAACACAGGGATCTTTTGTTTTTTGCTGTGTAAGCACTGCTCAGTATCATTTTCTGCTCCTTAAGCCACAAGTGAGGAGGCTGGGAGTGCACGTGAATGTGGGAAGCGTCACAGCTGATCCAAAATCCCCAAAGGGACATCCTATATCATATGGCATCACGTTCAGCCTGTTATGCTGGGGAGAGAAGAAGGAAGGGGGGAGTTTTAAAGTGATGGCTCTTGTCTTGCCAGGTAACCACAATGTGCAGTAGAGCCCAAAGAGCCCTTTCCTTGGAATAGCTGAATACCTCCCTACCCATGGCAAATGGTGGGCATAGCTTTGCTTGCATGAACAGCTTTTGCTCTACTTGTTAAACTATCTTTATCTCAGCCCATGAGCTTTCTCAGTTTTACTCTTCTGAGTCTTGCCCCATTCCAGTGGGGAAAGTTTTTTCATCCAAAAATCCACGTGTTAATTACAACCACATTCACAAGTACCTGGAGGTTCTTGTCTTAGAGACCTTCACACACAGTGACTTTAACACTCCTATCCAGCTGCAGCACTGTGCCTGGATAACCTCTGCAATAGCAGAGTTGAGTGAGACTACAGGTGAAAACCCAAATCACCATTTCATAATTGCCCAAACTGGGCACATTTTCACAATATTTCATACATAGCTCAGAGTGTGGTCTGGCCATGGAGAGCACCCAGTCACATAAGAGACCTGTTATCCATTGAAATGTTCTTACATACCAGTGACTGTGGCTTTATCTATCTCAGCTATCAACAAATACAGTAATTTCTGGCTCAGTTTAACCATGCAGGTAAAAGAAAAATTCTTCATTATGAAGAGTGCGAGCGTAATGCCATTAATCTTGTAGCTTAATGTAAACAACAACACAGTTATTGCATCCTTGACACTCAGGAATCTATGGTTCCTGCACTAGAGTAAGGATAATACCACTACTTACACTCTGCCAAAAGAATTTAGTGTCTCTCTTTTATTCCCACCCAGCACTTACACTCCTGATCATCTTGAGTTCCTAACTTTCTAACCACATGTCATCAGCTTCTTCTATCTGAATGACAGGCAATTAAACTGTTGCTTATCTTTACTCAAAAATTCTTAATATAAAAAAAATGCTTGAATTAGTAGTCATATTCCTTTACCACCTCCGCAATCTGGGCAGAAGGGGAAAACTGGTTAATGTGAGTTGAGTCAGAGATGAAGGAGAACATATGTCCACATATCTCAGCATGGCAGAAGAAAAACAGAGCTGTCAGTAAGACTCACCTGGAGTCAAAACCCGTGTCTTTTGTCCTTTGAGCAATTTCTGGACCCGAAGTAGCTGCAGGGAGTTCTCTCTCTTATCAAAGATGTCTCGGACCCAGTGAGACACCTCACAAACAGATTTCACAGTCTCTGAAATTATAGCAGCATACTCTGAAGTTATCACAAATGAATGCATATTTCACCTTATACATCTTGCTAAGAAAAGACAGTATGAAGTTAAGAAGAGAAGTTTTCAACCAAGTATCCACAACAGCTTTATTTGAGAATTTCTGTGAGAGATTGGACTAGATCACCTCCACAGGCCTCTTTCCAACCAACAATTCTGCAGTTCTAGAAAACATTTGCCAATGAAACATCAGAGAGGAATAATTTCCTGGACTTGGAAGCAAAAACAGGAAAATGCCTTACAAGTGGTGTTAACTGCTTGTAAAAATCCACAGAATCGTTTAGCTTGGAAAAGACTACGGAAATCACTGAGTTCAACCTAGAACTGAGCACCACCTTGTCACGTAGACCATGGCATTGAGTGTCATTTCTTGAACATTTTCAGAGATGGTGACTCTACATCTTCTCTGAGAAGTCCATTCCATCCTGGCACAGCTTGAGGCCTTTTCCTCTCATCCTGCTGCTTGTTATCTGGGAGAGGAGGCCAATCCCCAGCTGGCCACAACCTCTTTTCAAGCACTTCTAAAGAGTGATCAGGTTACCCCTTTTCTCCAGACTAAACTCCCCCAGCTCCCTCAGCCACATCTCACAGGACTTGTGCTCCAGACTCTTCCCCACCTCCACTGCCCTTCTCTGAACTTGCTCCAGCACCTCAGTGTCTCTCCTGCAGTGAAGGGCTCAAAACAGGACATAGGATTTAAGGTGTGACCTCACTAGTGCTGAGCACAGAGGAACAATCACTTCCCTAGTCCTGCTGGCCACATTATTGCTGATACATTCAGGATGTTCTTGGCCTTCTTGGCCACCTGGGCACACCCTGGCTCATGTTCAGCTGCTATTGATCAGCACTCCCAGGGCCTTTTCCTCCCAGCAGCTTTCCAGCTACTCTTTCCAGCCTGTGGCACTGCCTGGGGTTGTTGTGACCCAGGGGCAGGATCCAGCACTTGGCCTTGCTGACCCTCACACCACTGGCCTCATTCCATAGATCCAGCCTGTGCAGATCCCTCTGCAGAGCCTTCCTGCCCTCCAGCAGATCAGCACTCCCACCCAGCTTGGTGCTATCTGCAAACTGGCTGAGGGTGCTCTTGATTCACTCATCCAGATCATCAATAAAGGTATTAAGCAGGACTGACCCTGATACTGAGCCCTGGGGAACACCTCAGGATACAGCATGAAGGATATGAATTATCCTAGAAAAATTGAGGCATGCAACCAAGAGAGTCAGAGAATGGTTTGAGTTGAAAGAGACCTTAAAGGTCATGTTGTTCTAACTGCTGCCATGGGCAGGGACACTTTCAAATACATCACATTGCTCAGGACCATATCCAGCCTGACCTTGAACTCTTCCAGGAATGGGACATCAACAAATTCCTTGAGCTACCTGTTCCAGAGCCTCGCAAGCAGCAGAGTTCAAAAAAAACCCAGAACTGCCATTTCTTCAACCTAACTATTAGGCCATTTTCAAGGGCAGTTACTCTGTATTTTTATTCCTAACCTGTTCTCACATAACATCTTGAATGGTACATCAATGGTACATCTTGAACAAGATGGAGAAGTAAAATAGTAATCCACTAGACTTCCAGAGAGAGAGAGGAAGACTTTTTCTCCCTCTGGTAGCAGGCAGTAGGTGGGAGTCAAAGTATTCTTAGCAAGGAGTGTGTCATTGATCAAAGAGCCAGCATTTACAGGTGGAATCATACTTGCAAGTTTCTGGTACTCAGCTGTGTCTGGGCTGGTGTTCTCCAGCAGATCTCTGAAGAAATGTTTGTACCTGAGGTGGAGAGAGCAGGTTTAATTCACAAGACACCAGGAACAGCAGCAGCATCTCCTGTTCATAACAGCACAGTGAACAACGTTCAGCTGGGAGACAGAATAAGCCTAATGAAGCAGTTTTGGTCACACTTCATTTACATTCATTTTATCATCAAATGTCTCAACTAAAGCAACCCAAATATTTTGTACATCTGCAAACCTTTGGCTTTTCCTGGGGATCCAATAGAAGCAGACCCACAAATCACTTAAGATCATGAGCCTCGCTCAGAATTCACATAAATATGCCGTCAATAAGCAACAAATTTCTCTTTGAACCATCTATTTTTAATAGCATATGAATGGTGGCATTCATACCATGTTTCCTGGCCACACAAGAAAATAAAGGAATTTCTAGAAGAACTAGGACCCGCCTTTCTCTTTCTTCCTTTCCAGTCATCACTGGAGAGGATAAGATCTCTGCATATGCTTTCTCCCAGTAAAGTCAAACAGAAGGAACTTAACAGATTCTCAAACTGGCAGAACTCATACGTCCTAATGCGTATGTACCAGAGTTTTAAAGAAATTTGAATATGATAGAGCTGATTAATGAAAAAATTAGACTTTCTATTAAAAAGCTCACATTTTTCCAAATAGTTGGACAGCAACAAATATACTGCTGTTTTGCAAATTTAAAAGAAGTATCCAAAGAATTACAGTAAAAACCCAGCAATCAGCTTAATGTTTATTTCTGCCAAGCTGATTAAAACATTACGTAAAATTACATTAATTACTGTGGTATGATGTCTCCAACTTATTTTCAAAGAAACGAGGTGCTCAGTCTCTCAGATTTGTTTTAGTGTAGATAAGATCATGGTTAAGGTCAAGCTACTGGATCTAAAGCAGCAGAATCTGGGCGCCTTTATTACCCACGTGCCATCCCCAAGAAAGGGCTGCACATGCGTGCATGCAGCACTGTCCTCAGGCAGTTTGTTTGCCTCTGCAAAGGGGAGATGATCATAAAATACCCTGAGCTGGAAGGCATCCACAAGGATAATCAAGTCCAATTCTTGACTCTGCATTTTTAGGACAACCCTAAAAATCATACATGTCCAATAAAATTGCCTAAACATTTCTTGAAAACTGGAGGGCTTGGTGCCTCATGAGGGAAATACAGCAATCCTGGCTGGATCTGTCTGGGCTCAGACAAATGTGATGGGCACCAAACCTGAGGAAAGCATACGGCCCTGATAACCAGAGAGGAAAGAGAAGCTCTCCTGTGTTCATTAATCTCATTTCTCTCCAAAAGCAGCCATCTACAAGAGCCACAGATTGCTCCAGGTCATCAATCTGCATAAAAATTGTGCAAAAGCATCACTGCCAGAGATGATCACTTCTGCAGCATTTCAATCAGCTTGCTTTCATTCAGGGCCAAACTTCAGGAGCTTACTGAGACAGCAGAAAGACTCTAGCTCTACCCAAGAGCTAGAGGAAGGAGCCAAGGCTAAACACAACTACCTTCATGCATCATCTCCCATCCATGTACACTGATCCCACTTTACAGGCATGTCCTCAGGTCTGTTTCATTGCTGTCTCTATGCTCTGATTTTGAGACACAATAGACAACTTTCCCTTTCATAGCAACAAAGACAGTGTTATAATCCTTTTCCCCTTCTTATGCTAATCCCTGGAAGACTCACAATTGCTTACTTACTGGTGCAGCCTCTGCAGGGGCAAAGGAAGCAGATCCTCTAGCTCCCTCCCTTGAAACTGAGGTCGAGTCTCCTGGAGTTTCTTAAACCGCCGGAATGACTTATTTTTCCTCACTTGCTCCTGTGTGCAGCAAAACAGGGATATAGCTTTGAGACTACAGGAAGAACTATGTGCTCTAGTCTGTACCAGAGCTTGGAACACTTCACCTTAGAGTTTAGGACTCCAGTCATACAAGCATCAACTACTTTTGTGGCTATGGACAAGCCATTCCTTTTCTCCTGACTATCCATTCCAGTGGGCAATGGAAGTAATATCTCTCCTCCATACATGGAATTAAAGAAAAAGGTAAGGTTGACCCAGTTAGGAAAACAAGGAGTGCACTTGTGGCTTTTTGCCATGCCTTTCAAGAAAAAGCAATGCTGATCTGCAGTCCCATCACTTTAAGATAAGTATCCAAAATGGCTTTTTCTCTTGGAAAATCAAAAGCATGAATACATGCATGCAAAGAAAAGAGGGGGGAAACATCTCAGATGTTTCTGCATCTGGGAACAAACACGGACAAAACTGGGAGTTTAGTGGTTTAAATTCCAGATACAGCAGTCAGGAGTTCTGAATAAATGTGTATTCTGCAGAAATTTCTTGAAGACAGGTTGAATTTGAAGACATAGGTTGGGAAGGAAAAAATTGTCTTCAACATAGAAAACAAAATATGAAGGAAAAGGAAATCCCACTGCTAGGATACAGTTGGTGGTAGTGGGAAAGACTAGGAGACCTGACAATTCCTAGAAAGAGATCACTGTATCATAGTGAAAGCCTGGAAAATCTCTAGGCTTGCAAGTTAGGAAGGAGTGGGAGTAAATACAGAACTCTGTTTTAGAAATATACATGAATACAAATACAGAAACAGTGCTCACCATATGCACATATATATACAAACATCTGAAAAAAGTATCAGGAATTTGAAACTCTAAATAAGTAGAGAAATTTTCACCATTTTATTGTGGAAGAAAGCCTGAATTTCATCAGCCCAGAAAAAGTAAGAGCAATGATCCCTCCAGAAACAAAAGACAAATGGAAGGATGTGGCAGTTTCATAGAATGGAAAAAGAGAAACCATATGAAGACTAAAGTAGATATTTACCTTCAAGGTTTTATTTGCCTGCTCCAAATTCTCAGCATAGTGGCCATAAAGATCCAGATTCTGACAAAAATTTTCTAGTCCTGGTTCCAAATTCCCTTTCTCCAGGTGAAGTGACAGAACACTGCACAAGGAGCAAAGATAGCTTGTGAGGGATACATTACTGATGGCATTTTCACAGCTCCTTCTGATTCATTCCTTTGCTGACCTGCCTTTACCATTCTCCACTTCATATCCACTTTCTATGCCAAATTCGTGCTTGGAGGTCAGAGTAAGCCACAGAACACATTGTGGAGCAGACTTACTGAGCTTAAACCACTGTACCCAGGTATGTGATACAGATCAGGAGTTCCCTGATCCTGGGAGCTCCTCCTGGGGAGCTCCTGGGGACACCTCCACGTGCCATCAAGGCTAGCAGTGCTAGGACTGAATGCCTGTTTTACAAGGTGTTGGCCTTATTTCCCCAAATCTTACTTTCTCATCAACATAGAGTCCTCCCAATATAATTACAGGAATTGCATCCTGTGTCCACTTACTGGCTGGCTGAATATAAGGACTCCAGGGGTCCAAATATAGTTTCCAATACAGCAGGTTTCAGCGTCCCTTTGGCCCTTAAAATTGTCACAAAGTACTAAGCAGGAAAAAAAAAAAAAACGAATTTCAAACAGGTAACATTAACAAATCATCATAAAATCACTAAATGGTTTGGATTAGAAAGGATCTTAAAGACCACCTAGTTCCAACCTGGTCAGAAACACCTTCCAAGCCCCATCCAACCTGGCTGGTGACTTCCAGGGGTGAGGCATCCACAGTTTCTCTGGGCCATCTGTGCCAGTGCCTCACCACTCTCAGAGTAAATAACTTCTACCTAACATCAATCTAAACCTACTGTCTTTGAAATCATTCCTCCTTGTCCTATCACTATGTGCCTGTGTAAAAAGCCACTCTCTCTCTTCTTTGTAAGCCCCCTTTAAGTACTGGAAGGCTGCAAAGGTTATTAACCTCTGAGGTCACTTAAAGGCCACTTGTGGCACACAGCAGAAGGCAGAAGTTGCAGCCTGAACACTGTTTGGCTTGGAAAGATATCAAATATTGTGACTGTCTACCTAAGATATGCACCCACCATCAGATGTAAGCCTTACTTGTAGCTTTCACCATAACTATAAACACATGGAACAGTACTACAGCACTGAAAAGAGTCTATTTCAGTATCCTCCAATGCATCTATTTTTCACCATCTTGTCCATAATTTTTTTCTTGTCTGTGTCCCTACAGTTCATACATCTCAGGCATCTTATGGCAAGCCTCCGATTCATTCAAAACTTAAAAGATTTATGTCTGTGTACAGACCAAGGCCAAAAAGCCAAACCCATGAGCTATTGAATATTACAGAGCAGGTGAAAAACAACAAGAAACCCTTTCAGCCACAGCAGGTGTCCCAGGCATTAGGGATGTACCAAAGTCTTGCTTTTTACCTTTCCCCATGACAACACAAACAAATATGTGCTGTCTGAAGACACCCACATATCAGAAGGGGCAGAAATACTCACTGTGAGCACCAAATCCAGCTGCTCAAGGTATTTGTGTTCTGTTTCCAGCAGTTCCTTGGCTGTCCTGCTGCGCTTCCTCTCCCATCGAGCCCGCTGGTCTTCCACAGTGTTTGCTCCAACCACAAATGGCAGGGACGAGGCACTCATGGCAGAGTCAGGGTTGATATACAGGGAGGCAAAAGATCCTGGAGAGCCAAGCAAGATGGACACACAACAAAAGAATAACCTACGTCACAGGGTAGGATTCTGAGCTAAAAACGCTACACTTTCCTAGGAAATAAGTGAAGTCAGTTGCCAGCAATAATTATTAAGTTTCCTTCTGCATTCCCTCCCGTGGGCAGAGGGGCCCTGCATCAAACAGAGGAACATCATTAAAGAGACCAGGCCGTGAAAGCAAGAACGGTACATGACGATACCTCTGTGAGTATATCTCAGTGTGCAATCCCACCTGTAAACCACTGCTTCCTGTGCTTTGCCCTCCCCATTCTTTGTGTGAAGTTCTTGTTAAACTCAAGTAAGTTTGTGGGTGGAAAAGGTACTGTGGATAGGAGTAGAAAATAACCGTAAGATCTGTCTTGTGGGGGGAATGTAGCGGGACTTCCCCGCTACCACAGGGAAAGAGAAGAGAGCGTTCTCGCTTGTTTTCCCCTGCAGGTTACAAAGAAGCAAGTGGCTTTCTTTGTCATTTTCTAACAGTATTTTGTGCTCCTGGAGGTGAGAGAGGCGGAGCAGCTGCTGTGGATCACACCAGCTTTGCTTCTGCTCTTCTGCTACAGTATCATGACTTTGTTGCACAGAAAAACATTGTTTATCACACTCAGAGAAAGAGGCATGTTTTAGCAGAACACCAGTTGGATTCTGTTCTTTAGATGAAAAGGCAGTGCAGGCAGTTGCACACTTGCCCCAGCATCAAGTCTGCAGTTTTGCTGGAAGCTGAGCTGTCTCTGGAAAGTTCTGTTTCCCACATGGACAAGATACACTAATACAGAAAGATGTGTCATCACGGAGAAGGAGATTTGTCAAACACCATCTTCCAGAGACATTTCTGATATGTAAATCAATGTCTGAAACAGAAGTTTCACATCAAATGAGTAGCAGGACTCATTTAATGATTTGCCAAAAGTCCAGAGAGCTGAGGGATGTGTGCAGTGTTTTATAGCAGCAGCTTCTCCAGAGGTTTACCCTCATATACACTCGCAGCACAACCACAAGCTTAGCCAAACAGGGCAGACCTGGCATGGACAGAGAGGCAGCACTGCAGGAACCCCACCTTAAGCTTAGCATTATTCCTCCCCCTGAATTGTTCAAGGCCAGGCTGGATGGGGCCCCGAACAACCCTGTGTGTGGAAGGTGTCCTTGGGCTTTGCAGGGCTGTTGGAAGGAGATGGTCTTTAAGGTCCCTTCCAACCCAAACCGTTCCATGGTCCTGTTCAAGGGCAGTTGCAAAGTACTCACCAGTAAGGGACTAAAACGCTGCCATTTGCAGAGCACCTCTAGCGTGGGTAGACCGCAGTCAAGATTTTCATTTTGCAGACCAATTTCTTTTAACACACAATAATTAAAACAAACAAGTTATACCAGGTTTGACCATCTACTGTTCACATAAAGAAGTTGAAACACTCCCATTATTGCGCAATATATTCTGTATCAGTTCTGCAGGGCGAGAGCTGTCTGCAGGCCATGGGTACACTACAAAACACTTCACCTACAAGTGGCAGAACTGCTCCAGCTTGCTTCTCCCCAGCGCACATTCAGAACCTCTATTACGGTTAACTTCCTTATAATGCACCATTAGCAGAATTCCCTTCACCACTTCTAAATTTTTTTAGTACCCTCAAAAAATCCCCTCTTACTATTGCAGCACAGCCCCTCTTGATGTCTCAGGAGTGTAAACACATGGTGAGTCAGCTCCAAGGGCCACGTGGCCCCACATCCCACACTGTAAGGTGAGAGAAAGTGGAAGGGAAAGGGAGAAAGCCTGGAGCCCACAGCCAGTCCTCAGCCACCCTGAGGAGTAAAGGAGTAAATATTGCAGGAGTTAATACTGAAAGTAAAATATGCACCCAGCCTTCCTTCAATTCGCCTGTGCTGCAGGGTATTAAAAGTGTATTTCGGATCAGTCAAAAAACAAGGGCATTATATTTTTTCAGCAGATGAGAAAAGATCCATTAAAAGTCTTGCAGGATTGGACAGAATGCTTTTCTTGACCAAAAATGAAGCGTTTTACTCATTATCAGGGTTCTGGTTGGTTTGCTTGTTTTTAATCAAATTAAATATGTTTTAAAGAAATAAATATTTCCAGTAAAAGAGAAGAAAAAAAAACCACCCAAAAAAAACATGAGCACGCTGAAAACCATTTACTAAACGTTAACCAAATGTTTTTCATGAACTCAGGAAATACTTGGTGGAATCAGGGACTAATTTAGCCAAAGGGATCTTTATGGGTCACGCAGTTGAGCCTTGTGACCGGAGTGGGGCTACCACCGAAGTCAAGCTGAGCTGCTCAGGGGTTCATCCTGCCCAGGACCCTTCCACGGGTGGAGACCGGGGCGCGCCACGACACGACACCGACACCGATCCCGATCCCGATCTCGGTTCTGGTTCTGGTTCTGGTTCTGGCCCTGGCTCTGACGCCCCGCCGCCCCCGCCGCCCGTTACCTG
>VZTT01043331.1:5659-31122 GCA_013400855.1 Buphagus erythrorhynchus | reverse complement strand
GGCGGCGGCGGGCACTCGGCTGACCGGCTGTTCCGTCCCCACAGACCGACATCGGGGACATCCTCGTCGCCATGAACCCCTTCCAGCCGCTGCCGCTCTACGGGAGAGAGGTGAGCGCCGCGCCCCCCGCCGCGCCCCGCCGCCCCCCGGCCGCTCACGCCTCTCCGCCGCTGCTTCCCCGCAGGTCTCCGAGCGGTACCGGCGCCTCCAGACCGACGTGCTGCCGCCCCACATCTTCGCCGTGGCCAGCCGCGCCTACCACGCCATGCTGGGCCGCGGGGGCGGCGGACCCCGCAACCAGTGCATCCTCATCAGGTGAGCGGCGGGCGGGGGTCCCGGGGCCGGCGGGGGGCCAGGGGCGGCCACCGAGCTCTCGCTGGGATCTCCCTGCCCAAGGTTCACGGGAAGCTCTTCTCCGGTTCTGTTGGTGAGTCAAAATCCATCTGTTCTGGCAACACATCCTTCATCCCGACCGCTTTCGAGACAAATTAGCGGGCACGCCGTGAGAACGTGTGGGCAGACAAAACTGACTTTCGTGGAGCAGCTCGGCCAGCAATCTTTACAACAGTAAAGATGCCAGGTTCACTTCTGGTGGGGAACCAGCCTCTGGAATCCAGCTCTGGGAAAAGCCATTGGGTGCTCTGGTCTGGCAATACAGCTGCCATGGTAAAAGCTGTCGTAAAAAGTTGGAAAGATGAATGGAAGGAACCGATTTTCACAAAGCAGAACTTCCCAAGTATAACCAAAGAACAGGAAGAATCAAAACATGCTTTTCTGCTCTAAGACCTTTGGGAATCTGGTCGGGGAGGATCTTAAAGTCGTGGGCAGTTCTAGAAGTCAGGGCACTTAAAGTCAGGGAAAAGTGGCTCTTTTAAACAAAGAGCCTACCAGTATCACGAACATTTCCCTCCATCTTGTCGCTCTTGTTCTGCTGGAACTCTGCAATGCAAAAGGTAGCATCATTTAACAGAGAAAACCTCAAACAACATCAACTCCCAGAAAAAACATTGAACAGGAAGGAGAAAGCCTTGAAACATTAACTGCCTCATCTCCACAACTAGGTATTGTAGAGATGGTTTAAATGTCATCTCAGTTAAAATGCTACTTGACAACTTGTTTGGTTTAATGATCCTTTGTATTTGCCTTCTGATCATTTTATCAGTACTTTCAGTGTACATTGTGTGGAAGTCAATTGCTGAATCACTGCTGAGTGTTTTGGTGGGACTAGGAGCTGACATTGAGGGGTATTTGAGCCCCACTCATTTCTGTAGCCTTCAGGCCATTGGTGCCTATGCTTTACATGAAGTGCTCTCAGGAAACAGTGGCTGTGGAGTCAGCAGGTGCAAGAGGTACTGCTGGTAGGGCTCTAGGGGACAGAGAACAGTCATTGTATTTGTCTTGGGATGTGGAAGACGAGAAGGAGTAGCCCATGAGAATTTACCAAGTGGTCAGTGTCTGGTTGTTTTCTGCCAGCAGCTCAGAGGTGAGTCAGATACACTCCTGAAGGTCCCTCAACCTTTTACCTGGTCTGTATGTCTGCCACAGGAAGTTTGTGGTTTTCCTCTCTATGGGTGGTGAAACACTGATTAGCAAGTTTTCCTACATGAGCACAGTCGGGCTGAACAGGGAAGATGGGGTCACTCCTGTTAGACCACAGTTCACCACAGCAGCCCAGGGACACACCAGGATCTGCTGTCCCTTGTGATCTCTTTAGTGTCTCCAACTGAGTTTGGGAGGTCTGGATAGCATTCTTTGGAGGTGATGTTGGATGAAGCAGCTGCTGCCAGATCATGAGCGTTTATTGCTGCCAAATTGTCCTCAGCTACAAATTCTACTGGCTCCTCTTGCCTTCCCAGTCCCAAAGAACATTAGTCATAGCCTGCATGTGTTGCAGTACAGCACTTGGGTCACCTGAAGATGACTTTGCATTTCATCAGATCTGTGAGCAGTTACACACCTGCTGTGCTTGCAGGACCTTGTGAAAGTGTTATGCTTGTTTGAGGGTCTAAGGTCAAGCTTGAACCATGGAAGTGCTGTTGGATAATTTTGGGCTTTTCTTGTGGAGAAGGGAAGTTATTGAAAAATAAAAATAAACCTGACATACTGGGCAGGGGCACTGGATGGAATGTTCTCAACTGGCAAAATGGTCTTATTTTGTTTGTATGTGTTTGGGTGGTTGTGGTCTTACCTGTGCTTGAGATCAGCTACCTGCTGTAGTACTTGGGGTTTTTAGCCACACATACCTGATACCAAGCACAGAGCCACTGGCAGCTACAAAGCAGTAAAGCCACACCAGACGCTCAAAGGTCAGCTCAGAGGAAATGGGGACCTGCCTCAAGTATACCTCCAGTATTTCCTGCATTTATTTTTTTTTCCATGCATGTGCTAAAGTTCTCAGCTGGTGTGATGTTGTCAGTTAAGGACATGTTGTTGCATTGATTGTACATTCCTTTTCCCTGGACAGGGGAAACTGCGCTTTCCAAGTGCTGGTTGTTTGACTTGGAGGCGGAGGTGCTGTGGATATGTGTCAGCAGAGTGACGTGGATGTGTGACAGCACAGTGACATGCATGGCTGGCACTGTGGGACTGTGGGCAGCTCTGCACCTGCATCTGCAGGTGTCCAGCATGTGGATGTGTGAAACACCTGAGATCTGAGACTGCCGCAGCATTTCATGATCAATATCCAGGTGTGGATATGATATGGACAGGGCAAATCTTTCTGGAGACAGAGGAAGATGTTGGTTCCAGCACATGCAAGGGAATTGATGTACCAGATGACTTTTGAAGCAGAGCAAATGATCTGTCTAGTACATCCCATCCAGAAGTGACAGCAGAGGGTATATCTGTACTCCCTTGCAGAGGGGGAAAAGTTCCTTGATGAAGGATCAGAACCTTATGGAACACCCTGTGTAAAGCTTTGGCGTGTGAGATTTTGCTTTCATGTGTGATTTTGCTGAAAAAGTGGTGAAACTCTCATAGAGCACTCTCAAGTGATGGAGTACTTGAGCCATAAGGGGCAGAACAACCATACTTTAAGGTTGATGGGATTTATTTTGCTTTTTCTTGGCAGTGGAGAGAGTGGTGCTGGGAAAACAGAGAGTACGAAGTTGTTGTTGCAGCACATAATGAACCTATGCAAAGGCAACTCACAGCTGGAGCAGCAGATACTTCAGGTAGGTCATTGCAGGATGGTGCTTGAAGGTGCAGAAGCAACACTGCTGCAAGACAACTTGCATTAGGCTTAGGAAGACTGCTGGTGAATCACCACTGGAAATCAGGGAGCTACACGTAAGACACATAAGAAAATAATGGATAAGAATGGTGAGATAGCTGGTCACAATTTAGAAGGGTTAGTAGGTCAGTAATTTTTTTTGCTGGAGATGATTCTTAAATTAGAGAAAACTATTCCAGTCATTTATCATGTGCTCTGTTACAAGAGATTGCTGGCATTTTTCCAAATAATTTCCTGTTTGAGGTAGAACAAGGACTTTCATTAGAAAAATGAGATCTTCATTTAATGCTAAAGATGGATGAGGAATTCACACACCCTTTAGCAACCTGTCCTTGGCTACTTACACTGCCAGGCACATGCCTGCCAACTGGCTAACTGCCATCTTCTTCTTTTCATATATCTTTGCTAGCTCATTTTGAAACATATTTGACTCTTTTGTCTGAAACATTTCCACTTGAATTTCTCCCCAGAGAGCTGTGAGGTTTTTTTAAACAAATCACACTTTAAAACTTCCGTGTGATAGATTAAGACGGGTGAGTTCTTGGACTACTTCACTTTAAAGTCTGTCTTCTCAGATTTCCTGTAGAAATATAGAGGTCTTTCTCTGTGTAGTATATTAACCTCAACCAGTGCCCACCAAGCCACTCTATCACTCCCCCTCTTCAACCGGAGAGGGGTAGAAAAACGTAACAAAAACTCATGGGTTGAAATAAGGGTTGTGAGGTCACTCAGCAGCTACTATCACAGACAAAACAGGCTTAGCTTAGGGAAAATTAATTTAATTTCTTGCCAGCTAATATCAGAGTAGGATAATGAGAAATGAGAACAAATCTTGAAGCACCTTCCCCAACTCCTTCTTTCTCCGTAGGCTCAACTTGACTCCCAGTTTCTCTACCTTCTTCTCTCCACCAGTGCAGGCAGATAGGGGATGGATGTTGAGGTCATTCATCACAGATTATCTGTGCTATGTCTTATTCCTCATGTTCTTTCCCTCCTCCAGCATGGAATCTCTCCCACAGGAGACAGTCTTTCAGGAGCAGGTTATTCCAGAGTGGGTGCCTTGATGTGATGCAGTCCTTCAGGAGCAGGCTGCTCCAGTGTCAGTATTGTCCATTGGGTACTTGTACATCTGTACTTCAGGAACAGGGTGCTCCAGTCTGGGTCCCCTTTATAGGGTACAGTCCTTCAGGAACAGGGTGCTTCAGCATGACCCCCCCACAGGGTCACAAGTCCTGCCATCAAACCTTCTCCAGCATGGGCTCCTCTCCACAGGCCACAGGTCCTGCCAGGAGGGCTTCCCATGGGGTCACAGCCTCCTTCAGGCACCCACCTGCTCTGGTGTGGGCTCCTCCAGGGGCTGCAGGTGGATCTCAGCTCCCCCCAGCCCTCCCTGGGCTGTGGGGGCACAGCTGCCTCCCCATGGGCTGCACCAGGGGCTGCAGGGGAATCTCTGCTCTGGCAGCTGGAGCAGCTCCTGCCCCTCCTCCTTCACTCACCTGGTGTCTGCAGAGCTGTTCCTCTCACACATGCTCACTCCCTTCTCCCTCCTGTGGGTGTGCAGCAGTTTTCATCCCAGAGGCACTGCCACTGTCGCTGGTGGGCTCAGCCTTGGCCAGTGGCAGGTCTGTAAGGGAGCCAGCTGGCATTGGTTCTTTGGACACGTGGAAAGTGGCATCTCCTCACAGAAAATGGCTTTAGCTCCTCCTGTAACCAATATATTGACACAAACCAAATGCCCCATGCTGTGCTTTGGGCTCTGGAATGGCATATTAATTCAATGTGATATCATCTATGGTGGATCCAAGGTGAATGCCTGTGCTGGGTTGTGGGAACGTGACATTGATACACCTGCTGTCTCTGCTTAGAGCTGGCTTGGGCCACGCTGCCAGGCTGCTTCTGACCTGAGCAGGTTCCACAGACAGGAGAGCTGTGTTTGCTCAGCAGTGAGCCTAGAGCCAGCCTGCAGTTCCTTCCCTGGAAATAACTCTCTTCAGCCCAGATGAGCTGCCCTTGGAAAGCCTAGAGGTGACAGTGAAGAAATAATATGCATCCTATTTGGTTCCTGTAGATATATCCAAGGACTAAGTTAGTCCTTTGGGAGATTACAGTCATACCCTGAAGCTATATTCAACAGGCTGCCCAGCATCTACTCTGAGGCATTTTTCTTCCAGCTGATAGGCATTCTTTGCTCTAATACAGAAAAATGGTCATTTTGCCACCTTTGCATCCAGCTTACCAAGCTGGTCTGATTGTTCTGTTAATTTCTTTATAATGCACTGTCCATATGTCTACAAATTTCAGTAGCTAAGCTGTCATACTTTAACTGAGTGCCATGATGACTTTGTTTATTGCAGTTGTATAGCACTCTAATTATCTAGTGGCAACAACTACTGTGTGGCAATAAGTTATACCAACCTTATCTTCTAACAAATGACTCAGTGGTCTTACTGAGATCCCATCAGTTCGATTGCACTGATCATCGTTAGTCTCATGCTGCTTAGTCTTTGTGATATTTGCCTCTTTGAATTTCTTTATTCAGGCAGAGATAAAATAGGTGCTCATCCATATTCATGGAGTGGTTCCTTTTCCAGCTGAACTCTGAATAGCAAATGCTGGAGATAAGTTTTTCCAGGCAAATTAGATTGGATTGCTTAATCTGAAGAATGATTGTTCTGCTTCTTCACTTGTTTTAGGTGAATCCATTGCTTGAAGCTTTTGGCAATGCCCAGACAGTGATGAATGACAACAGCAGCCGCTTTGGAAAATACATACAGCTGCGTTTCCAGAAAAATACAGGTAAAGTCAAGGGCAATTACTAGCCTTGGGGAGTGATTAGAAACTGGAGGGAGTGGACTGAGTATCCAAAACTTGTGAAGGGTAAAATTTTGGCATGTGGCTACTTGTGGGAAGGGTGTGCAGTTAAGTAAAATCTCACAACAACCAGTGTTGGATAGGATCTGAATAGGATTAGGCCTGGGTTTGGACAGAGTGCGAGTATGGGAAGGATATGGGGGTAAGAGTGCAGTGTCAGTAATACTCTGTGATGTCAGAAGCCTTTGTTTCTGCTAAAAGAGGTGAACAGAAGTCTCTAAAACCACAGGAAGCATGGAGAAGCCCATTTCTGGTGTGCTGGGCAGCCTAGAGGGTCTTGCACACAGAAAAGTTAATTTAGACACTTCCGTGCTCCTGGCACCAAAGAGATGTGGGACAGCCCAGGGAACTTCATGTCCCCCAGAGTGAAGTTCCCCACCCTGTCACCTTTTTGTGTGCAGTGCAAGGTGCAAAGCTGAGTGAGTACCTCTTAGAGAAGTCACGAGTGGTGCAACAAGATAGTGGGGAGAGGAATTTCCACATCTTCTACTACATGTTTGCTGGATTATCTTCAGAGCAGAAGGAGATGTATGGGTTATTGGATCCTTCACTCTACAGGTGCGTCAAAGGCAGACCCTAGTTTAGTCTTTGTGATGGGTGGTGAAGGGGAAAACAGCATGATGGAGTTTTTTCTCTTCCTTGGGGTTTTATCTGTGGGTGAGTGGAAACTGGAGTGGGATCTGGATGGAGCTACATGAAGAGATACTATGGATCATCCTGGAAGCCAGGAGGTCTGGGGTCTCTGCTGCACTACCTTGGAAAAGTTTCTTTCCCCTTCATGTCTCCACTTCTGGTGATCTGCTTTGCTCCCGTGGGGTAGGATGGAGTACCATACCAATTGTGTGACAGTTCTTATGGGATATGCACTTTCTCAGGTACATAAGTGGACGATTTGGTACACAGGAAGTAGCTGAACGCTGGAAGCACAAATACCAAGAGGTTTGCAATGCCCTTGACATGGTGGGCTTCCAAGAACAGGTTAGTCCTGGGACTGTTTCATTTCCATTTGTGCTTCCTGCAGGCACAGGGTTTCTTTCTAGCTGCTTTTTTGAAGCTCAGTCCTAGTTCTTTCTCTAGATTTTCCATGTTACTTTCAGACCACCTGAGTCTGCCAGACTTTGTGGAGAGCTTTTTTCCCACAGGTTGCCTGTGCCTCTTCTCTTAACCTCTCTGACTTCTGGGTCATCTGTGTTGTACATGCTACATGTTGGTAGGTTTTTCAATCACCTTTCTTTTGTGTTTTAGGAGCAAGTGGACATGCAGGCTATCTTGGCTGGTGTGTTGTCTCTGGGCAATGTGACCTTTGAGCCTGAGGAGAGCAACGGGTCTGTAAAAGTCAGTGAAGCCTCTCAGGGGTGGCTGAAGGCTGCAGCGGTGAGTCACAAGAAATGTTGACAGAAACCTTGTGGGTATGATGGTCTTCCCCACTGGCTGTGTGACTGCAGGATCTGTTCCTGCCAGAGGATATTTCTGCCTCAGAATGTGAAAGTTTCTAAAGAACAAGGGTTTTTTTGGAAATGCACAGTTTGACCACATGACAGCATTTGTGTTCACTGCTATTAATCCTCAAAGAGATGAGTCTCAACTTCTATTTCTTGTGTGTCTAGAACCAGTGTTTTACATAGTCAGCATATACCTTGCTGATTTCATAAAACACAAGCTTTTTAAAGCTGTTTTATGATAGTGAGTGTGACAATGCCTTGGAGAAATCCAGGGGTGCAATATCTGCACGCTTGTTCTGTGTTTCCATCAGATTATTTCCAAGAATANAGATGCGTCTTTTTTTTTTTTTTTTTTTTTTTTTTTTTTTTTTTTTTTGTTGGTTATCTTGAATTAAGCTTTCTACTATTTTACATGAAATTATAACAGGTTAGTAAGTATATATTTCCCAGGACCATTCCATTTTTGTTTTATGGGATGGAGAAGTAACCCTGCTTTGTTAACAACACAGAAAAAAAGTAATATACTTCTCCCCTTCCTATTTATTTTCATTTTGACCTGTTTGAAATCCCAGCACCCTTGATCTTCGGTTTCACTCCCATCTCTTTTCCTGTTTCCCTCCTACATCATACCTGAAACAACCACCTACGTCTGTTCAGCAGCCAACCTCTTTTTATCTTATTTCTGAAAGCCTGCTCCTCATTTCTTGCCCACAGGAGGGGAATTCCTGTTAAACCACTGAGAGGTTCAATGTGTCTGAGTTTGCTTTGTTTCCTGCCGCTGGTGTGGGCTGCTGTGACTCTGGTGCTTCAGCACCTGCACAGTCACCTCGGTGTGGTGCTGTTCCATAAGTCATTAAAGCGCTCAGCAGGGACTGGCGTGGCTCCCAAAGAAGGTGAAAGGTGGCAGCACTGGGAGAGCTAAACAAAAAGTGTTTGAGAGGAGTGTGTGGGGTTGGCTGTTGTGGGGAAGGAGCAGATCAGAGCACACATCTGACTCTGGTGCCAGCAGTAGCACTTGCCTTACAATGGGGCTTAAAGGCCTGATCCTGAGTCACAACCCCATTGCACACAGACACAATTCCCACAAGCAGAGTAAGGGGTTACAACTGATTGTCCTTGTCTATTTCCTGTTTCCCAGGGTCAGTTTGGAGTCCAGGAAGACGAGCTGTTAAAATGCCTGATTTGTACAACATCAGTGACCCGAGGCGAGCAGATCCAGCGTTTTCACACCCAGCAGCAGGCAGAAGGTAGGAAACACAATGAATTGCAGATGTGCTGGCTAGAAAGACTGGGTTTTGATGGGAGGATATCCCCACACATGTGCAGCTTGTTGGGAACAAAGATGTCCTTCTTTGCCCCTTCGTTCCTCTCACACAGAGGCAAGTCTATCAGTGTTTATCTGTTTAGTCTCTTACTGACATGTAGGGCCATGAATGCTGCTTTTGTTTGGTCTCCAGGAGACTGCAGAGATTAAATGAGAAACCAAGGAATTAGCTCTGCTTTCTGCCTCAGTCCAGCCCAGAAAGAAACTCTGGATATTTGTGCAAAAGAGGAGAAGGCTCCTGTTGCAGGGTGCTGGCAGTGTGCAGAGCTCTAGGTAATAGATGGAGAAACAACCATGAGAACAATGAGATGCCACAGTGTCAGGAATGGAGTGAAAAGAGTAAAATAGAAAACACAAGGTGTTATTTTCGCTTTCAATAAAACAAGAAAATAATCTAAAAATTTAATTAAAAAGAGATTATTGCTTCAAAAAAATGAAAGAAGAAAATTAAAGTGAAATGAGATTAGCCAGTTCTGTTTTACAAATTTCTCAGGACAATAAAATATACATCTCTATTCATAAGTCGTGTTAATTTTGTCTCCTTCTTAGAATGTCAGCAAGCTTTCCATCAATTGTGTCCTTTTCTTGCCTACAGCATTTAAACACTTAGCAACTGTGGGCTAGGAGGAAGAGAACCATACCAGTTTTCCAAGTAAAATCTGGAGTTTCTCCCTTGGTTTAGCAGTGAGGGGAACCATACTTAGTATATCTTCAGAGGGGAAGGCAGAGCTCTGGATATTCTAAAAAGTGTCATGACTGAAAAATGCCCTGGTATGGCATGGCTGATCTTGTAGAAAGATTGTGATGATTTTGGGATTAAAGAGCTGTTTTTACAGCTCCCACTTGCAAAGGATGGTGACAATCCACAATCTCATTTTAAAAGTAGCTTTATACATTGTGGCTAGAGGTGGATGTGTTGAGCCAGCACGTGTCCCCTGTCCCCTGCTCTCCTGTGAAGCCCATCAGTGAGCTGCTGTTGTTCCCTCTGTGCAGATGCTCGGGACTCCATTGCAAAGGTGGCCTATGGCCGAGTGTTTGGCTGGATTGTTTGCAAGATCAACGAGCTGCTGGCTGAAAATGTGGATCCTGAGGTGGAACTGAGGGAGATAGGTGAGTTCTGCCTTCCTTGCTCCTGTTCTGTTCTCAAATGTGCATCCCTCAGCCACAACGAAGGACAGGCACAGCATGAGGTTTCACAGAGCTTGGGTGCTGGGGTGCATTATCAAAACTGTGATCCTGCTAGAGACAAGAGTCAGCAGCATGAAGTCTGTAGGGCTTTGTTCGACTCTGAGCAGTCAGTTGATCTGAAACAACGGTGAGGCTGGAGTTCTGGGGCACTCTGGCTTAGCAGAGAAACCAAGCTGGAGTGGATATTGTCTTAACTAACTCTCCAAGATGTGGAAGAGCTGCCACTGGTGTCTCTCTGGGCTACATTTTCTCTGTGCCACAAGAGCTGTGTGATAAGAGATTTAGTTGTGTGTTGGTGTACAGAGTAATCTGCAGGATGGTCTACAGGGTCCATTATGTGCTCTTCTTTTCTTTTTTTAGGCATATTGGATATTTTTGGGTTTGAAAACTTTGCAGTGAATCGTTTTGAACAGCTTTGCATAAACTTGGCCAATGAGCAGTTGCAGCATTTCTTCAACCATGTAAGTCTGCTGAGGGTAACCTCATCTTGTGTTGCAGAGAAAGCAGAACACTGCTCTACCTGGCACATGCAGGAGAGCTTGGGGAAAAACAGATCTATTGCCTGGAAGGACAGAAATAGTGAATAGTGAAGCAGACTTGCAAAGGATGGTCTTCCCTGCTGGGGCAGGGGTGCCACTGGGACAGGAAAGGAAGAGGTAGAAGGATCAAGCAGTAACCACAGTCTTAATAGCAGGCACACTTACACTCTGACAAGTGTTCCTGCTTTATGCACTAGCCTCAGTGAGTGCCAGGGTTACAGAGAGCCATGGAGAACAGCAGCTACATCTTGGACCTCTCGTGCTGTGGCTGAGAGTGCCACACCTCCATCCTCTTGTTCAGGGCAGGAAGGAAGATGTTCAGGGTTTGTCTAGCAAAGTCTGATGAGTGCTTCAACCTTTTTTCTTTATTTCAGCACATTTTCCAGCTGGAGCAGGCTGCCTATAAGGAAGAAGGGCTGCCTTGGGAGACCATCACATTCAACAATAATGAACCTATCCTGGTGAGTGAGAGGACTGACAGAATATGATTGGTCTGTCCAGCCAAAAGAAAAGTCTTGCTCTTTCTCCACGGGGAGGAGATGCACCTGAGAAGAATCTCTGCAAAGGGTGGTGAGGGTGAGAGGGGATGTCCTGCACTGCTTCACATATGTCATGCATCTTCTTTCCTGCAGAATCTGCTCCTGGCCAAGCCACTTGGGCTGCTATCTCTTCTGGATGAACAAAGTGCATTCCCTCAGGTATGTATGAAAGAGGAGGCAGAGAAAATATTCTGGGGGCTAATATACCAATGAATATGTGGGCTACAAAAAAAAGCTCTTGGGTTGGAGTGCAGGATGAACAGAGATGTCCCCGTGTGTGACTTAGGAGAAAGGACATCCAGATCAGGGGCAGTTCAGTGGCACTGGCATCCCTGAAACGAGTCAGAGAGAAGGTACAGCAGAAGACTATGGCACAGCCAAGGATACTTCCAACACTTGTTTTGATTCCATGTGTCCTCATCAGGCCTCTGTTGCAGCTTATGAAATGTGCTCTCTTGCAGGCAACTGATAAGACATTTGTGGATAAACTAAACAGCAGCTTTAAGGGGAGTTTACACTTCCAGCCAGCCCGAGGTCGTGTTTTGGGCTTCAGCATCATGCACTATGCTGGGAAAGTATGTACTGTTTGCAGGAAGAATGCTGTTGTGGTGTATGTTGGGGGGGTGGAAGTGTTGCCTGACAAATAAGGCTTTGATGTTAAGGAATGTGTGGTCTGAGGATGACACTAAGAGAAGTGATGTGCTCCAATGGATTGCCTTGTAGAATTCCCTGGGATTTATGTAAAAGGTACAGGAAGAGAAGACCCCTGAGAAAAGTGGGGCTATCTTTGAGAACTTTAGGGCATTAGAAGAATCTGCTATTCTTCTAATCACCATTCTATTAGAACTCTAGTCCTAAAATAGTCCTTTATAAATAAAAGTACATTGTCCACTGTGCAGCACCAAAGGACAAGCTAAAGGCTTTTTCTTTACCTATTGGTTTCCAGAGCATAGCAGTGACTATTTTTTTGCAAATGCCTGGGAACACTGTGTAAACAGCAGGGTAATTAATGTTTTGAAAGTGGAGGCAGTTATTTACACATTCACTGGTATCTAAGCAGCTTGAGATTTAGCACTATTGCATGAACTTTACTGCCACCAGTATTGAAAGCACTGGTCCACATTAAGTTGAATTGATTAGAGATAATTTTTGGAGCAGGAGCAGATATGACAATTCAGGTCATTGTAACTTGCATTTTAGTAATCTAATCTCAGCATTGTTGACTAAGTTATTATTTGAGACATTCATTATTGCAAAAATTGACATTTAACATGTAAAAGGTGGATGTCTTGGTGTTAGGTTGCACTCCTGTGGTTCTGTTGCCTCTGGCATGTGCATGGTTTTGTTCCTCAGGGCTGGCATCTGAATGGGGTGCATGTGTGTTTAAAGAATTCGTGTGCAAGCCCGAGTACATTCAGTTTAACACATGATCAGCTCCTGGCAGGCTGTGGAAGTGGCTTTTACAGCCAGCCTGTGAGCACTGCTGTCCTTATTGACCTGCTGCCCTTTCCCCAGGTACAATACGATGCCAGGGGCTTTCTAGAGAAGAACAGAGACACCTTGCCAGCCAGTATCCGTGGGCTCTTCATCAACAGCATCACCCCCTTGCTCAGTGTGCTGTTCACAGGCAAGTCTCTCTGCACATCCATCACGCGGCAAGGCCCACCTTGGCAAGAGTTAAGTGTGGGCATGAGGCTCGTGTGTTTCACAGCTGGCAGTGCCAGGGGGACTCTGGGAATGCTGCAGCCTGGAGTGGGGCTGCTGGCATATACAGATCTGTCAGAGCTGTTTATTCCCTGCCATGGAAAGCAAAGCAGGTTGTATCCCCTTACAGAGAATTACCCACCACGCAGATGCCTTCCCATCTTCTCCAAGGCCAGTGCAAGACTGTTTCCACTGGTCCTTTCTATACACTCTGTTCTTGTCTAGAAATGAATCTGGTCAAGGTCATAGATTCTAAAAATGGAGCTTCACAACTTGTTAAAAAACTCTCAGGTCATGCATTATTTTTCTCCTGCCACTACACTCTCTTTTTCCAGTTATCAAAAAGCCTTCAGATTCTCCAAGGCTTCTAATTAAATTTTGTAATTTAGAGAAAGGTCAAGTGGATGCTTTCTTGGAAATTGGCTGGCTGAACACAGTAATTCTCACACAGAAATTTTGTAATTTTTTGGTCCCATTCAGTCCAAGCTACTTTCTGGGATTTACAGTAAACAGATAAATTTCATTTCTATTCTCCACTGTGTTTTTCAGCTACTGTTCAAGACTACCTTTCTTAATTACCATTTCTGAACTGTTACTGAAGCTACTTAGCCTAGTCCCAACTCTTTCAAAGTTCATAAATATCAGACATAACCTGTTCTCAGGTTGGTTGTCCAGTCTGGGCAATGGCTTTAGGTGCTGAACAAAGGGTTTGGTCCAGATGACCTCCAGAGGACACTGCCAACCTCATTCTGTGATTTTATGATTCACATGAAGCCATTGCATCAAGGGTGCACAAGACTCCTACTAGATCCTTTACTAAATTAAACTTCCCTGATTTTCTCATTCTGTCACTGAATTAGTTATAATCTATCTGACTTTAAATAACTTCCTGAGTGCTATAGGTGAGCTCCCCATTTGCTGCCTGTGCCATTTTTTCTGCACTGTTAGATGCCCATTGATGATAATTCAATTGTAAGTCATTTAAGTTTATTTAATAACCTGATTGTCATGTCTTCTCAGTGGCAGAAATTAGCATTGCCTGTCTTTTGTGCTTCATACATTTGCATTTTATTCTTCATTTTTTTAGCTCTTTGTTTGTAGTTCCACATGGCAAAACATAACACCCTGTGATTCAGTATTTGTAAAGAGGTTTGTATGTGAAGTGAGGATTGAATGTTTAGCACTAGTGGATTGCAAGCAAAGGTACAAAATCAACTAATTGTCTCTGTTCTTCCAGCCACTATCTCCAGGACAGGGACCCTGATGCCTCATGTGAAAGCCAAGGTATTGCACTTCAGGTCTACATCACAATTGATAAATGTTACCTGATAATTATTATTTGAGAAACTGGCTGAAAAGGGGCAGGCAGAAGTTGGTTTAAAATAAGAGCAGACAGCAATCAGCTTGTAACAGTTTCTCCTTTGTTTTTTACCATGTTTTGTGCTTGCTTCTGCCATTTGTGTGTTTAGCTTGTCTTCCCTTCTGTTACATCCATTCTCCCTCATTTTTTGCCATCTGCCTTCCAGATGTCAATCAAGCACTTCTTCCAAGGCTGATCCTTTGTTTTGTTCTGGTTTCAGGTCATGCCAGGAACAGATGACAAGTTCAACAGCACACGGAAGCAGTCTGTGGGAGCTCAGTTCCGGGTACAGTATCACTGCCCTGGGGTGCCCTGTGAGATGAAAGCAGTGATAATTTTACCACTGCAAATATCGCTGCACTAAGCAGTGCTAAGCATGGTTAAAGCAGACATTGTGTAGACAGGGGTTTTCCTGATTGCTGAGCAGGGCTGATCACAGTGGGACAGGCTCAGTTGTTGCCAGAACCCAGGAAGTTGCTGTGGGGTGAGAAAACAGTTCTTGCTGCAGGATATTGCAGATCTGGCAGTGCTTTGGTTTAATGGACTGCTGATCTTCCTCTGCCCTTGCCAGCATTCCCTGATGGTGCTCATGGAGAGGATGTACTCTGCTGACCCACACTTTGTGCGCTGCATAAAGCCCAATAACCAGAAGGAACCAGGTGTGCTGGACAATCAGGTGGTGCTGCTGCAGGTGAGCAAAAACACTTTCCTTTAGAGGGACTTCTGCCACATCTCAGTGGGAGGGAAGATTCCACCAAAAGGCTGTGGGAGGTGACTCACTTGAGTCTCCCCTTGCAAGAGAAAGAGTGGCCACACTTAATATGTGTGCAAAGATTTGAGTACTTGGTTGTTTTATGACACAGACTGCTAGGTCCAGATTTTGCAATCTTGAATCTCTCTTACTTCTTTTTCATGAATGCAATGAGATCTGCTTGTCAGAAACTAGGATTCATCTTTGCATCTCCCCCTGGATGGGACTGGTACAGACAGCATTCTGGAAAAATTGCTTCCCAGAGGAGATTGTTCTCACCCATCATCCAGGGCAACTCTGAATAGAAACCAAGATGGGATTGCTTTGATGGGATCTGAAATGCACTTATACGATTGTATTTGGATATTCTGTCAGGTCTGAGGTCTAGATGTTCTAAAGAATACTGAAAATGATTGGAAGAGTTCAGAAAGTTCAGAAGCCTCTTTAATGTATATAAGAAAGGATAGGATTCAGAGGAAGTTCATCCATGCCTCAGAGTACTTCTGTGTTCAGATTTCGAAATATGAAGCTATCCTCTAAGGGACAGAGGCAAAGCAGTACCCATGACTGGAAGGTGAAATTATTTCAGTCATTGGTTTTTGTGGTTTCCAGCTTCTAACTCAGAGTGGTTAATCGTCAGAGTTACAGGATGAGGTAAATTCAGTTCTTAACCAAGGAAACGTTTTCAGAAAAAAACTTTTTCATTTTGATCTGGAGAAGTTTAGGGCTGAATGAAGTAACTTCTGCCTGCAAAGGAGCAAACAAATGCCCTAATGACCTGTTTCTCTTTGTTTCTCTGATCGTCTTTGCGTGCTGCTTCAGCTCCGGTACAATGGGCTGCTGGAGACAATCCGTATCCGAAGAGATGGTTTCTCCTGGAGACCCTCCTTTGAGGAATTTGCTGAAAGGTCTTTTAAAACCTTTGAATATTCCTTGTTAGATATTATTTGGGAAATGACCCTGATAACCAGAGATGGGCAAGGAGTAAAAGAGTCACTTCAAAGTTCATATGGTCTAAGGTCATGGGATTATTTGCTGTGGGAGGATGAGTGGGGAAGATAGTGATTTGTTGTTGTTTGCTGTCAGGGTGATAAGGATCAGCTCAGCCCCGCAAGGATATGGCTTTTATGTGTTTGTATTGGTTTGTTTTCCACAGATACAGAATTCTTCTAGTTAAACCTGGTGTTTCCCTCACAAAAGAGAGGTAGGAGCGCTGACTTTGTTGTGTGCAGTCTGGTTTGTTTTTCAGAGGCTTTTATTCTGAGTAGCATAGGAAATTCAGTGAAAGGGACAGACAAAAAGAGGACAGGATTTTGTGGTAATGGGAACATGCATCCCAGGCAAGGACATTTAATGTTGAAAGAGCATTTGCAACCATGATGAATCAAACCTTTCTTGAATTGTTATGTGGCAATTAAGTTCAATCACTCTAAAGCCTTGTTGTGCTGTGAAATGAAAACTGACCCATGTATTTAATTTAGGGAGTGATAATATTGGTGATAAAGGATGTGCACTGAACTCAACATGTCAGGCACTCAAGTACTGCTGTCAGGGACCTCTCCAGCCTTTCTCCTGATGGCCACACGGGAGAAGAAAATTAAGGCAGTGTTGAACAAGCAGCCAGCATTGAATGTCTCCCAGGCTAGAGAAGATGTTTCTAAAGCAAGGGTTTTGTCTCTATACAGTCAAAATTTACCATCAGCACTTTTAGAATCCAACTGTTACGCACATAAACATCCTTCCAGCTCTGCACAGGGACAGGATTTTACCCTGCCAGGGTTTTCCTTCCTACATCTAGGGCAGCAGCTCCCCACCTCCTCTTCTCCACTTTCCCAGCCTCTCCTTCCTGCCAGTGTCAACTGTGATTGATAGTGGGAATGAATCATGTAAAGAAGCCAGCTGAGGGGGGTTTCTTTTAGTCATTTAAGAAAAGGATTTGAATGATCTCCTGGAACAATTCTCTCCTGGCAGTGGCTCCTCCTGCCTTCACAGTGCTTCCTTGAACTTCCTGATGCTTCTGAATAGTAAGAATTTCAAACCCGACTGAGGTCACAAGAGAATCTCATAGATGGGGAGAGATTTTTGTAAACAGGCAGTGTGGTGTGTTTGGAGACACAAAAGTCATGGGATGCATTTCAGAAAAAATTCCTGTGGATGTGGATTGTGACACTATGGAAGTTGGCTGAGATAGAAGGAAAAACACTTCTGCTTTCCTATGTGAAATATTAGCAAAAAGCACCACTATGATTTCACAGCCTGGATTAGCAGGAGAGAGAGGAAGCTGTCTGTGTGTTGCAGCTAGAGCTGCTTTCAATTCCAAGTGTAAGGAAATCTTTCTGAGTGACCCAAATTTTGTCACTGGAGTCTGCAAAATGAAACTGGAATTGGAAAACAGACTTTCTCCCAGAAGTCTTGCTGTGCTGACCTTGCAACTTGTGTCCTCCAAAGGGCTTGGAAACAAAATGAGGAAAAACACTTCTGAGGAAAAAATAGGCTCTACAGAATTGCCTCCCAGGGAGTTGAAGTAAACCTGCCTCTGGGGACCCTTTTGCGGATGTTCTTCCCAAATGGGATCCTAGCTGTTCCTCAAGGTGCATTACAGACTGATAGTCACTCCAATGACTATTGGGAATTCCTGAGGCACTTTATGCAACTAAAAAAATTGGTTTTCACTTTGGGTGGGAAATTATTTATTTCACTTTTTTTGTCTCTTTCAGCTGCTTGGAGATATTGCAAAGTACGGAGATGAAAGGCTGGATTTGTGGGTAAGTGTGGACCACTGCTATTGGGAATGGGAAGCCTAAGATTTTACACATGTAAGCTGTCACCTGGCTCTCTTCAGGGAGAATTCTGTAATTGTAGGAATGGGCTCTTAAAAGGATGATGGATAAAAGTTCAGACAGTGTTTCTCACTGCATCTTTCTCTTCCAACTTCACAGAAAGTCTCGACTTTTCTTTAAATATTGGCATCAGGAACAGCTGGCAAAGTATGTGGAGCGACTGGAAAGAGCAGCAGTTATCATACAGAAAGGTGAACACTGGGACAGGAATTGATCTCTGACCAGGGGAAGGAAAACCTTTTCTGCAGTCCCTGCTCCACCTTTGCACCTGTGCAGAGGACAGAAGGGTAGGGCAGGTGCCATCTCTGTGTCAAGGCCCTGTGAAGTCAAAGTGCTTATTGCAAATGCCCACATTCCCAGTGCTCATCCTGAATCAGGAAGAGCCCTCAGTGTCTGCCTTGGAAAGGGAAAATGTGTGCAGGAGAGCTGGGCTGAGCAGGAAATGCACATGATTTGGCTGTGTCTTGAGGTCTGGCTCACTGTCCTCTGGAGTAAGAATTGTTTTTAAGTTGTGTTGAACTGGGTAGAGGAAAATGAGTGAGGCAGATCTCATTGCTGCTTTCAGATACAGCCAAAAGGGGGTGAAATTTTGGCCTGGTTTGTTTTTTTCTTTCCTTTCCACAGGGTATCTGCTCTAGCAGCCTGTCTATTCAGAGTGGCTGTGGGCAGATTGATACTTCCCTTTGCAGAGGCTACATGAGCGCTGTGCAGCCAGGAGGAGAAGGAGGAGGAGGAGGAGGCTGCTGTCACCCTGCTTAGCTCCCCTCTGGTGCACTTCTCTTCTGTATGGGTTGCACTGCTGGAGCATCTGAGCAACTTCCAGCTGTGCACCATAGAGTGTGACAAACATCAGGCAGTCACAAGCTGTGCACTGTCCTTGTCCATGGGGAAGATGTGTGGGTAGTGGGAAATGAGAAGGTGCAGCTTTCGCTCATGTGTTTTAATAACTGATAGAGTAGGTGTGATCACACAATGTCTGTAATGCTGCTGGTGAGCCCTGCAATGGCTGCTTTTGGACAACATTTTCCTGTGGGCTGGTGTCAAGGAAATCCTGTCTCCTTCATGGTGTCTAGAAGGACAGAGAGATGGATTGTTAACAGGCCCTTCTGTGAGGCTTTCATTTCTAGGTATTCAGTGCCCTGGCAATAGAGATGAGAGCTTAGATCTGTAATTTGATTTTTATAAATCTCTGATCTGGCAGCTTAGAGAGTAGAAGACAGCTCTCACAGGGTTTTGGCTGCCTGCTCACAGTAGAGTTTCCATTGCTCTTTATCACATGATTCAGGTGTTGAGGGCTTTTCACTGGATGAAGAACTATCACCCAGTGTTCTTCCCAGAGAGAATTACAAAGGCACAAACAGCATTTTTTTTTCTAACCGTGGCTTTTTTCTGAACAGTTTTTAGGGGATTCAGATGCAAGAAGAGTTTCCTAAAACTGTTGGCTGAGCTGAGAGCTCAAGCACAGCGGCTACAGGAGGAGGCAGAGAGAGAAAGACTCCGGCAGCTGGCACTGGCAGCAGAGGCACAAGGTGAGTTGTTGCCACTCACACTGACCCAGTGTGTGCCCACTGGTGTGGTGACCACCTTGGAGTGCTGTAAGCTCCCAGTCACGATGGCCTGCCCTCGGATGGGAGCTCCATCAGTGTGGTGGGCAGGGAGCTGATGATGTTTCTGCTCTTTGGAAGCGTGGCTTTGTCTGGAGCAGAAGCAGTATGGCAAAGGTTGTTTGCCTGGCTGTGCTGCAAGGAGGGCCAGGCTGTGGTTTGACCATGTAATCTATGCAGCAGAGCCTATCCCAGTCATAGGCCTGTGGAGAATGGATCTCATGGATCTTGGATGCTAGATTTCACCTACTTATTTCTTGTTGCAGAAAGAAACTCCCTTCCAGTCCCCATGCCACGAAAGAGGCGCCCCCAGTCTAGTCCTCATCCTTCTGATCAGTCACAGCAGCCACCAGTGCCACGGCCACGCAGCAAACTGACAGAGGTAGCAATACTGGCTCTGCTGGGGGCCCTAGCCAGATGTGCTGGTTCCCTGCTCCATCCACCTTCTGCATGCAGTCCCAAGAGAATATTGTCATTCTTGTTATGAGAAGTGTGAGTCCTGTCCTACTGTGTTTAGATAAAAAGTGTGGTCAGGACCTTTGAGGAACTGAAAGCAGCTTTTAGTAGTTGGTGACTGATCTTCCCTTAAGGGACTCAGGAATGGGGTCACCTGCCGAAGTGATCTCTTCAAATGTCCCCTTCCTTTGACTTTGCTTTCATGCTGACTTTCCCTCTCTCCTTGCTTTCAGTCCACACCTTTTGATAACTTCTTAAACCCTTCTGTGCCTCGTCCTGTCCTGGGAACTGAGGAACAGACTGGGGAAGAAGCAAAAATGAGGAAACTCAAGAGAGGAGCAACTCTCCGCTGGTTCAAAGAGACACAGGCCCAGAAGGTCATGCAGGATGATGGGGCCTTCCCAAGCTGGCTGCATGGGATGATCAGTCGGAGGTGAGTACTCTGGACACAGTGACCACAGGTGGAAGCCAATGTGTCCTTAGGACTGGGTAGGTTAGATTGGCCAGGCTTTGCTTAAGGAATGGGAGTGACCTGCATAACTTTTCCCTTTTAATCTGTGAGAGTCAAAGCATTAGGGGGAAGCTTGGGAGTCCCTGTCACAGGTTGTAAATGCTGAAACTTTATCTAAGTCCATGGAACGACAATGGAAACTCATAGTACATAATTCCACTGTGGGTCCTAAATACAGATCCTGCATAGGGGTGGGAGGGTTATAAAGTAATCAGAGAGGAAATACATGCATGCTCTTTCCCTGTTCTGGACCATTTGCAGAAACATGAAGATGAACTTTTGGGTTGATTTATTATGACTGTTTTTTGTGTTTCAGTATAGGTCAGAAGGAGACCCCAATTTACAGCAGAAAAATATAGAATTCAGCTTTTTTTATTTTAAAAACTATTAAGAGGGGTTTTAGTGAGTACTTAGTGGCAAAAGTCCACCAAAGCCCCCTGATACAGGAAAAGGAAGGAATTTTTTTAATACCTCTGACCATCTAAGGAGGGTGCAGCATAGGTGGCATTTGCTTCTACTTAGTCTGGAAGAGATATCCACTAAGCCCTTCTTTTTTATGGAGTTGTTTACAAATCTTTGTTTAAGTGCTTGAAGTTTTTCTACCAGGTCTGCCTCACACTTCATTCTCTTGGCTGAGTCAAGCACTGCTTTCTGAGTCAAGCAGTGGCATAATCAGAGAAGTGCTAATTATGCCAGTGATCAGACAGGAGCAGGATGGCAGTATGGTCTCACTTGTGTGCAAATTGACCTGTGCTGCTCCACGCTTGTTAACTGCCAATATCCTGTGACTGTTGGGATTTCTCTGTCAATGTTGCTGCCATCTGAACACCCTCATCATATTACTCCAGTTTCTAACTTTATTTTCTGTTCAAACTGCCCTTCTTCAGTCTTATTAGATCTATATTCTTGGATTTTTTCAGACTGTCGTTGTGAACATTTACTCAGAGACATTACACAGCACATTTAGTGTCCTTGATAAAGGACACTACAGTAGCTCACAGCTCCCTGGTAGCTGCATTTCTTTTTAATTTTTTAAGATAGTTATTGAGGCCCTAACCTGTAATAATGCTTTTGTCCACAGATGAAAGAATGTAGGAGAGGAATTAGTGTCTGGAAGATAAAATTATCTAAATTCAAGTATAGACTAGCCCTGAGCACTGCCAACGAAGGACGTGGCAGATCCTTCCCAATGACACTAGTGCTTAAGCAGAGACTCAGGTTTTCACACAGCAGTGTAAGCTCAGCTTCATGAAATGGAGCAGCCAGAGCAACCTCAAATTGCACTGGTGATTTGCAGTCACCTTCAGCCTGGAGCAAGGCACATGACAAGCACAAAGCAGAGCTTTGTCTGTTGGGCAGAGCAGGGGAAGACCTCCTTCCAGCAGGAAGTTTAGAAAGCTAGGGTGGTGTAATCCAAGTTGGTGTTTTTCCAAGGTGCTGGGCTTACCCAGTGCACCACAACATCCTGGCTTCTTCATCCCTGGACCATAGGAAGGGCACACATGAACAGATTTCTCATCTCAGTGATGCTTTGTGACATGCTTAGTGCTGGAAGGCAGCTGTTGCACAATCAGACTGCTGGAGCAGGTTTGGAGCAGCCCTGCTTGGAGAGGCTTTGGCTGAGAGTATTGTGCTTCTTCAGCCCTTTAGTGCCTCCTACACCACCAAGCCTGAGTCAGGAGACCTGTAGGCAGGAGCATATGGGACAAGTGCTGGGCTTCCTGGGACACTGCTGGGGTAGCACATGAGGTAGGATGTGAATCCCTGCTGTGTGGCAAGGCAACTGCTGGCTGTCTGCTGAAAAACTCTTTCCTGATTCCAGGGAAGCTGAAAACTTGCTGACTGACAAGCCTTTGGGTTGCTTCCTTGTTCGGATCAGCCAGAGCCGGCCAGGCTACATCTTGACATACCGGTAGGTAATGGACAGAGGAGGCTCAGGAGAAACATTATTGCTCTCTGTAACTCCTGGCAGGAGGTTATAGTGAGGTGGGAGTCAGCCTTTTCTTCCAGGGTACTGGCAACAGGACAAGAAGACATAGCCTCAAGCTGTGAAAGGGTAGGCTCAGGCTGAACGTCAGGAGGAATTTCTTCACAGAAAGGGATGTCAAGCACAGGAACAGGCTGCCCAGGGCACTGGTGGAGTCACCATCCCTGGAGGTATTTAAAAGATGTATAAATGTGGCACTTTGGGACATGGTTTAATGGTGGACTCCGCAGTGTTGTGTTAAGGGTTGAACTTGCAAATCTTAAAGGCTTTTCCATCCTAAATCATTGTATGAAACTGAGCACTGCATGAAATTCTGTGATCCTGAAATTCTACAGTCATAGAATTCTTGAATTCTGTGATTCTATAAAACTGCTTGTCTGGAGGAGATTACCTTCTCCACAGAGGAGATCAGTGAGGATCATGTTCAGCCTCTCTTGTAGTGGGTGCCTCAAAGAATTTGTGGTAGCAGATGGGATACTACAATCTCTTACAGAAAAAAATAGACCTTTTTGTGGGTGGAGTGCTGTGGCTCCAAGGGTAGAAGTCCTGCTTAGGCTGTTACTCTGTGGCTGAGAGGGCAAACCAGGTTGGAAGGAGATTGCAGCACCTATGAGCGCCTGTTAGTGCACAGCGCATCTCCTGCCTCTGTGTGGTACTTGTTACTGAGGATCCTGATCACAAGTGGCTTCTGGAGACGATGGTGCAGGAAGCAGGAGCCAGGTTCTGACACGCTGAGGCCCTCTGTCATGACTGTTTCTGCCCATCCCTCTCCCCAGGGGCGAAGGCCGCTGCAGACACTACATGATCCAGATGCAGCCCAACGCACGCTACGTCATCCTGGGGGAGGACCGGGCTCACGCCTCGCTCACCGAGCTGGTGCGGCATCACCAGACCGTGGGCATCCAGCCCTTCATGGAGATACTGACTGTTCCCTGTGGGCAGGTGAATAGCGAGGGTCTTCAGTGGGAAAAGAGCATGAGGCATGGACTGTGCCTTGAGTGAGTGGTTAGAGACATTACAGCACCTTCTCTTCTATGTTCCTGTTGAGACGTGTCCCATTCTGGCCAAGCAGCTTGGCTGTTTCTGCATGCACTGGGAAATGCTGCTAGCTAGGGAGTTCTGGGATGGGGGAGAGGCACTGGCAGGTAGATGACACCCTGGTGCCCCCTGAATGTCAGCAGTGGACACAGCTGGGTATTTCTCTTCATTGTGCTGTTCAGTGTGTGTGAAGAATCTGAAAACCACTGCTGACTCCATTTCTCATTTCTCCAGAAAAGTAGTGACAGCTTGTGTTATGAAAATCTGGAGGGTCTCACGTTGAATTCATCAACAGACAAGGGGGACACCCCTCCAGAGAAACAGTCCTGTCCCTCCACACCTTCCAGCGGCAAACCTGCTCTGCAGTGGTTCAGGAGGACCAAGAATTTCCAAAACCAGGAGACCCCAGACAAGGGTAGAACAAAACCCAGCTCTGGAGAGAGCAGCCAAGGAGCATTCCCTCGCCTCCGCTCTTCCATACGCCTGGCAATGCAGGAAATCCAGCAGGTGAGCTGGGTCATATCCTCTGCCAAGCCCCAGCCCCTCTGGGAGGACACGTGGAGTTTCCCAGAGGCACGAGAGAGGAGGGTTTCACAGCAAGTACTTGATTTCTTGGCTCCTGGGTCATAGTTTTTACTTAGTGATCTTGGGATCAAGACTATTACCTGGGATATTCTTGCCAGCCTGTGCTGCCCCACCAATGCTGTTTCTCTGCTTCTCACCACAGTTCACTTCCACTCCCATGAGCACATCTAAAGAGAGGAGCTCACTGCACTGAGGATGCACTGCCTGGGTGACACGGTAAGGGGAGGTGGTGCACAAGAGGGAAAACAGCCATTGCAGTTTCCTTGCAAATGGAGGAGCAAAGGAACTCTTCCCTTCATGTTCCACCTGTAGCATCTCTTGGCCACAAGCTACACAGAAATAGAGCAGGAAAAACAGAGAGCAGCAGCGGGCTTACATCCCAGGACTACACAGGGAAACCAGGGAAAATCAGCCAGCCTAAGTTTGGATTCCCAGCAGCTGTGCTGCATGGAGTGCTTGCAGTACAATGGCCAGGCTGCTGGAGGGAGCTCACAGTTTGTTGGAGGCATGGGACTGGAAGGACGAGGGCTATCAGAATGCATGCCACAGTAGCCAGCTGCAGTGGCTTTGTGGGGTGGAGAGGCAGTGTGGTGTTGGAGAGCCCTGCAGGGTGGCAGAGGCAGCGGGCTGAAGGCAAGGCTCAAAACAGAGGAAAAGGCAGCAACTTGTTGCTGTAAAGAGGACTTTCAGCAAAGTCTCAGCAGTGGAAACACAGATAGTGACTGAGATTGTGATGCAGTAGGTGCATGGCAGAGTCCAGAGTGGGCCAGAGGAGGCCTTTTGACAGACTCTACCTTATTTGAAATATCTGGGGGATGTGCAGCTCCCCTGCCCCACTCAGCTGCTGAAGGCAGGTGGAAGCTGTAGTGGTGCTGTTATACACCTCTGGAAGAATCTTGGTATGTGTCAGCTGGGTGTGGAGAGGGATCAGAGGACCATGCTTTTGGCTGCTGATTCACTGCAGGGCTTCCAGCCACACACCAGGATTGCCAGGTTTCCTGTGTGGTTCTGCTCCCATGTTGGAATTCATGCTGGAGCAAAGCTTTTTAGCTGGGGCCTGTCCTGTCTTTCTCTTCATAGCTGAGAAATACAGGATCTCTTCAATAGCTGAAAGAATCCTCTCCCTGAAGTGTTTGGCTTAATTGATTCATTCCTCTATGTCCCATTCATTGATGTACCCAGGGGATGCTCCCTGTGTCAGAGATTAGGCAGAAGAAAGATAAAACATGGGGAACTGCATAGGTAACTGTGACCTTGTTGTACTGGTATATGTAAATGGAGCCCTTTCATGTCCTCTAGTGAGTTGTTTCTTGACTCTCTTGCAGGTCCAAGTGGCTCAGACCTGTTCTCTTCCAGTGCTGTTGGGCCTTGCCTAACAGTGGACATATCCAGACACACAGCAGCCTTTTTTCCTTTTTTTTTTTTTTTTTTTTTTTTTTTTTTTTTTTTTTTTTTTTTAACACAATCTTTATAAAACACAGACACATATTAT
>VZTT01043330.1:95255-129397 GCA_013400855.1 Buphagus erythrorhynchus | reverse complement strand
GTCACATGGTATGTACAGGCACTAAAGGTGACCTGGTCTATGACCTGCCCTGGGACTGAGGTCAGGCTGACAAGCCTCTAGGTCCCTGGATTCTCCTTTCAATACTTCTTGTAGATGGGCATCACATTTGCCAACTTCCAGCCATCTGGGATCTCACTGGTAAACCAGGACTGGTGATAAATGATGGAAAGTGGCTTGATGAGCACTTCTGCCAGCACTTTAAGTATCCTTGCATGGATCCCATCCAGCCTGTAGACTTGGGTCTGTCTAAAGGGTGTAGCAGGTCACTAACAGTCTCCCCTTGGATCATAGGGGCTTCATTCTGCTCTCTGTCCCTGTCTTGCAGCTCAGGAGTTTGGGTATCCTTTGAACCACTGGTCTTTCTATTAAAGACTGAGGAAAAGGCATTAAGTACTTCAGCCTTTTCCTCATACTTTGTGGCTATATTTCACCCCACATCCAGTAAAATATGGAGTTTCTCCTTAAGAAGCATTTTTATTTCTTTAATAGCTGTAGCCAGATAAAGTTCTGGTTGGGTTTGGGCCCTTCTAATTTTCTGTCTGCATAACACAGATCTCACAAGATCCCTGTAGTGATCTGCCCCTTCTTATAAAGATTATAAACTTTTTATTTTCTCCTGTATGCCAACTGAAGCTCTCTGTTCAGCCAAGCTGGTCTTTCCTGACAGCTTATCTTTTGACATGTGGGGGTGGCCTGCTCCTGCATCTTTAAGATTTTTTTTTTTTTTAAGAATGTCCAGCTTTCCTGGATCCTTTGCCTTTCACGACTGCCTTCCACGGGACTCTGTCAACCAGTCTTCTAAACAGAATTTCATTCCAATAAGATTAAATGAAAAAGTGGAAGACACTGAGAGGCAAGCTAGGGAAAGAACAGGAAAGCCAAGAGGCAAGAGGATGCTAACAGATGTTGGCTTAACCTAATAAAAAGAAGTTTGGGAAAGAGATTATGAACCCAGTCTCTCTAACCACCTCCAAGGAGTGCACACCCCAAAAAAAAGAGAAAATATCCGTATTGTAAACACAAACCTCAGGATTATAAACTGATCATGAAAATGCAGGCTTCGAATTAGGAAAAAAAATATTCTAGGCATCAGAGCAATGAAATTCTGGAACAGTAAGCAAAAAGATGTTTAAAATAAAAATAGGATAGAGCTTGGCCAGTTAATGCAGTGAATGGGAGAGGTCTGTGTGCTGAGACTTTTCAAAGTAGTACCCCTGCTTTGTACCCCTCCTATTCCACATAGTAAAGGGCTACAGACTGTTTTGTATGCTCCAGAGTTTGCTGTCAGGAACCAGATGCTCATAGGTATTCAGTAAAAAATTAAGAGACTTCAGTTGTGAGAGAAGAAAAATCCTGGGCGTTTGGGTTGTCTCAGGATTGCCACAAGCCATCAGTGTGTTACAGCCCTGACAAACACCCAGAGAGGTGTAAGAGCTTCCAGTCCATTTCAGAGCAGGGGTACTGATTTGGGCTTCAGCTCGCCTCCTCCATGCTGCTTGAAGCCCAGCCAGGAGTCACTACTGCTTTGAGACAGTGCAGGGAGCTGCTGTGTCCTGCTGGCATACAATTTATTAGCCAATTCCTGCTGATTTTCAGTGATTGTGCAATGTCTTTTTATTTGCTTTGTCCCAGTGTGCCCATTTTTAGGAGCGCAGCCCCACCACTGGGAGGCAGCAACATCCAACCTGCCTCTTGGGTGGGAGAGGCGCTGGTGCCGAGCGCTCCGCTCCCAGCGGCTCACGCCAGGGCAAAGCAGCACTGGGGGACAACTTCTGTTCCCTGAGACCCTGGCAGCAAACAGCTCCCTGGAAAAGTCACAGGCACCTGCAGGACTGACCTATCTCCTGCATCTGAAGAGGTCCAGGTTGTTCTAAGGCTTCTCCTGCAGGACTGATGCAGCATGGAGCAGTCACCCTGTCGGCTCCCAGCTCTCCCGCGGAGCCTGAGGCTTTGTGGGGATGCTCTCGCCGTGCCTGCCAGCTCTCGGCACCAGCCCACCCCGAGCTTGTCCTCACGGCTTCACAGCTTCAGCGCATACCAGAAGGTTCTCTTGAGCTGCCCCTGCTGTGTTTATGGATGTGCCTTTGCCTTGAAGCAAACCAGAAGCATTCCCGCAGTCGAGAGATTGAGGCTGTTCTTCATTAACACCTTGAAGTGTTGTTTGCAATTTCCAGCTCACACCGTCTGCCATTCCGTAGCCACACCAATGAGCACTGTTTGGCTTGAATGTAGATGAAGCGTTCTAGCAAGTATGTCAAGAGCTGGCTCGTGATCAAGTTTCAGTCATGTAAGTGTGTAGGCATACCCCCAAACAAACTTAAATCTTTCTCTCCATCATGGCAAAGCAGAGCAGGATAACTGTGTCAGCCAGCAAAGCTGGAAGACAATATATTTGGATGTTTCTTGTCATGCAAATGCCAAATATTCAAGAATTGTGCCTTCCAAAGTTATGAGACTGGCTTTAAAATAGTGTCATCTTAAAATAAAGGTTCTAGAAACCTTTTATCTTCTACTTTACTCAGATGCTTCTGAGCCTATCAGCACATTTTTCACCTTTTCATCTATGAGCACAGAAAAATGAACTAAAATATGAAAACTCCTATTCAAGCATGAACAACTCTCTTCAGAAGGAGAAGCTTTACAGAAAAGCATCACATTGTGGAGCTCATGAGACACTCTGGAGCTGATAACGCTGGATTTGACGCAGAGACTGAATTGGCCAAAATTTGCACAGCTCTAAGAATGATATAGTTTAGATTACAGAATTCTTGCTGACAGAAGATACATATGGATTGAAAAACACCAGGTATAGATTGCCTGAAAGGAAGGGAAGCAAGTAAAAAGGTCAGAGAGGGCTGTAGTTTTTGTCTTGTGCGTGCAAGCATTCTCAGTCACACACCAGGGAAACTGCTTCAAGGCTGTGAAATTCTTTCTTCAGCCCAGAACTCGGCCACACCCATAAAAAGTTACTTGATGCCAGCCTTTATTTTGGAGGACTGGCAACTGGATTATCACTTGGTACCCTAATCAGGTACAGAATGCAGTGTGCCACTGAACTGTTCATTTCTAACTGATATTACATACACCACCATATTCAGTGCAGAAAAGCTTTGAAAGTTCTTCAGATTTTTAAATCGTGTTACATAGGTTTTTTTCTAATGGTTTTAAGTTGTTTTAAATTATACACTGCTTGTGTTTAAAGTATACGCTACTTTTTAAAAGTTTCATGTGGTTGTTAAACTAGCAGATTCTTGTTAATTTTAAAATACACTTCTAAATAAATTCTCTAAAGGTTTAAAGACTTTGTTATCCATTGTAATTAAGTATAAATTTAGCACATTGTAACTTCCCTTTAGTCTCATATCACAAATAACTATGATATCAAGACTCTTACATCTATTCTAATACTTAATGTTTGCCTTTTAATGTGTTTAAAAAATGAAGTATATAAGAATCTTTTTGTTTCCAGATACAGAAATAATATAGCAGTTCAAATATTGAACATTACTGCAATTTTTTCCCCCAAGACCCCTTAGGTCATAGAAAACACCTCATAATTTTCAAATTTCCTACTGCCTCTTCATATATGACAGCACAATATATATAGAAAACATCATATGATGTTCCAAACGTTATTATTGTCTTGATAGAGGCTTGTGTAACATCAGGGACAAGGGCTTCATAATTCAATTCAAGTATTGCAATGATCAGCATTCCCATAGTGTAAAGCTTAAGACATCTGACCTCAAGGAACAAACAGATTGAGGTATGTCATTATCAGCAATCTAGTCTTTACCCACAAACTTTCACTGGAATTTAAAGTCAGTTATATTATACAGGTTTTATGCTGCTTGCTAAAATGAGGAAGTTTTGCACTTTCTATTAATCTCTATTTGAAAACTGCAGTTTTAATTATACTGTTACTAATTTTCCCTCGTCAGCCAACACACACACGAAGGTTGTACTATTTAAATACAGACTCCTGTTTCTCCTTTTGAAAAGAAGGCACGGGACTCATCTCACTTTTCTCTTGCAGTACATTTACACTGCCAAGCTGACCGCTCTGTCTCTGTAGCATCGAGTGAGCACTGTGCAGTGTGAGTCAGACACCCATGCACCTCTCATGGCTGCTCCTGCCACTTGTGTTAGACACTTAGGCAAGCATGGCACAAATTCTCCTGCCATCACTGACTGGCTCCAGATATCTCTGGTTGGATACTCTCATTTATCATGGGTTTGCTTGCCATGGATTGCAAAGAGAACAGTGATGATCTTTTAAGACAGGAGTCACCATGACACATCTTCCCATGTCAACAAGGTATCAGCTCTTCCAGTCCTGAGCAAGCTGCTGCCTGGACTTCCACTTATGCTTCTGACTGAACAGTTTGTCTCTCTTCCCCTGTCACTGTTAGCAAAATCTTGACTTTCAGAAATCCTAGCCCTTTTGACAAAAAGACAAAAGTAATTTTGGTATTTGTATGTCTAAAATTCTTGATAAAATCTCCTAAATCTCTGTAATTTATAATCCCTACAGCTGTTCTCAGTAAGGGGTAGACATCTGCTTTGTCTCAGCTTCAGGAATTTTGACTTCCTGTAAAAGGCAGGTCTTTTGTGGGATTTCCTCTCTGCTTTGGCAGTCAGACAGCAGGCTGTACATCATGAGGAGTCAGGCTGGCTCACCTGTCCTTTATCGTATTTCCTTCTTTTCCACTGGAGAAACCTGGGAGTATTTTTGTGTACTCTTTATGCTGCTGTCTCTCTGTCACCATGTATTTTTCAGAGGAAGTCAGTCTCACTTTTTTTCCACTGGAAATACAGTGGGATATATCCCTTAATATCAAATCAAATGTTGTGTAATTGAAAGTAGGCTTTGTGTTGTATTTCAGCTTCTGCTGGCTTCCAGTTCATCCAGTCCAGAAGGAACTGGAGACTCTGTTTCCATCTGGGGACTCTGTTTCCATCTTGGGGAGCAAGTTATTTCACTTTTCTGAGTAGCGCAGATGGCACAAACAAAATATATCATAGAGTGAAAAGGTCTGCTAATAATCCAGATTAGGTTAAGAAGAGTTATCTGTGCCTGCTGTGTTTGTGGAATTGGCTTGTATCTCCATAAAGATTTATGTAAATGGTAACCTTTTCTTTGCAAAGCTCAGTATGACTGGTCCTGTTGTCTTAGCAGTCTTGTTCAGTATGTGTCTGATCAAGATATCTTTTGCAAGATAAACAGTAAACAATCATTTTGTGGTCTAGAGTTTTGTGAAGTTGTGCAACTGATTTGTTTCTAAACTGTAGTGGTATGTGTCTGTTTTTTTCTCAGTGGAACATTTCATTGAACAAAACTCAATTTTAAAAGACAGTGAAACAATTCCATTAGTCTAAATTGAACAGTATTTCAGTAAAGCACATACTTCATAAAAGTAGCCACATAGATGTGAAATCATTTGTTAGCAAGACTTATCACTTGAAAATTTCTGTTCATAACAGTTCTATTTTCAAAGTCTGTATAATTATTCTTAAAATATATTCACTAGTATTAGCAGCTTTATTTGAACAAGACTGTATGGCAAAGTATTTCAGTTGTTACTATTCTTGTGTGCTAGGGAAACTGAGCTAGAATAAATTATCGTTATATGAGTGCATAAGTTATTTGGAAACCATATACAAGAGTAGTTCTCAATGATACACCATTTAGTAGAGTTCTTCAAGTGTTTTTTTTCCTTGTTCCAGTAGTATTCAGTATGCTCACTGATGGCTTGGATGAAAGGTTAGAATGTATACTTAATAAATTCATAGAGCAAAACAAGCATTTTGGAAGCAAGGCTGTGGAAAATGACAAAGTAAAGATAAAGTATGCTGATGTTTAAAAATAGGTTAGACAAACATCAGCAGGTATCACATTGGTCAGGGGTGAGCAAAGAGATCTCTCACATCACCTGCTACCTCTGTTCCTTTGGTGATTTCTATTTATGTGATAATTATAAGAATAATAATGATACATAAAAGAAGTATTTTGTGTAGCTCCAGAAAATTGCAGGGTATGTAACCAAAAACTTAGCATTGGTTCTGGAATTTATTGCATGGCTTTTGTATTTACCTTAGATTGAAGCAATTCTACTTCTTATCATTTTGCCCATGTCAGTACTGATTGAAAATTACTAGGGTCTGATGGCTTTATGAATGGTCTTTTTGAAATAAATATGTGAACATAGTCACATGTCTGTGGTAGGATGTGATTCATTCATACTCATAAGAAATTTTGGTCTTCAACCTACTCACAGTCCATGGAAAAAGATGAAGTGGGGTAATCACCCTCCAGAGGTACCACTCCCTCTCCTTCTACATATTCTGCAGTAAATGCATATTGGAGGTGTATTCTTAGTCTTTCCTATCTTAGTCTGTGATACTAAAAGTTTGATGTTTTTTGGACTTCACTGAGGACTATCTGGAAAAATTATAATTGGCAGAAAATCAGAATAGATAATGTAGAGGTCTGTTTTGACCCTTGGTTCTGTGAAGCCCATTCAGTGAGTCATTTATGAAGATTTTATAGTTGTTATCAATACATAATGAACATGACCAATATATGTTAGAGATAGTTCTACAACAAACTCATTGAAGCCACTTATTAACCTGTTGGATTCTTGCTCATTGCTTGTTAATCTTCCAGATTGTTTACTCTATATCTTGTGTACAGTGTGTGAGAGAGACAATACAGGACTTTAATCCAGAAAATCTGCTATACGAAATTAATTTTTACAGGGAAAATATTATATTGATTTTTTAAAGTACTAAGCTACTGGACATTCATTTTTAAAATAATGGTATGTTTAATCCTGGATAACGTTTTAGGAACCATATGGTATAAGGTCTTTCTGCCTCATAAGCATTGTGTGGCTAACAGAGAGACTATAAATTTTATCCCAAATCTTTTCTTAATGAAGCATTTGCTATTGCATGGCTTAAAAAAAAAAAGGTCTCATTTATAGGGCTTTTTAAAAATTGGAATTAAACTCCATCAACCAGTGATGACTAGTTATTGTTCCTTTTGTCAACAGGCAAGATGAAGGAAGTTCTGGCAGCTTACCATGTCCCGGGCTCTGCAGAGCTAAGTGAGAAGTGCGCCCACGTTCTAGCACGCATCACTGCACATCGACCCTGGGGCTGGAGTGCCAGAAGGATCCCAGCGCTGCGCTCTGAGACGGCTCTGAGCACCTCAGTGCCCCGTTTTTGACAGAACCCAGGGATGGCAATATTACACACCAGTATTACCTGTCTGGGGCAGGTTTAATTTTATAAATTAAAACAATAAACTCTATGAGTTTCTAGACCATATTTGTGCTGTTGAGGATGATCTGCTCAGATGAACAGTTTTGCATCCATCGAAGAGACAGGTTCTTCTGCTGGACCAGAAGATGACAGTGGACTGTATATTGTAACTAATACCATTTGTAGCATCTCCTAGTGCAAATAATTGAAGAACAGGTTGCAAGAAAATCCTGTAGGGAATAAGACATGCTTTGTTTTGATCTACAGATTTTTTTAAAAGTTTTGTTTTTTTAAAGATAACCACTTTTAGATAATACTATGTGTGCAGTCTATGTGCAGCTTTTCACTGTGGCTATCTGTATTCCAGAGATAAGAATTCCTTGTAAAACACCTCAACCTTTTAAAATTTGTGATTAATCTTTAAATTATGAGATTATGATGAAAAACTAGAAGGGAAAACTTCTAGGGCTTTTATTTGACTGGATGTCTCCAATTACTTCCTGTTAGTGTCCTAAAAGGAGAAGGAAAAGGCAGGAAGTAGAAATTAAATACAAAACCCCCCACGTTGCATTTCTCTTTTTGGCATATGCACCTATCTAAATGTGTGTTTGATCTAATATCCAAGGAGAGAGAAACAGCTAAAAGTTAGCTGAGTCATCACACAAAAGGTCTGTGTTCTTGGGCAGTATTTGCTAATTTTGTCTCTTGAATAGCTATAGAAAAGACGGAATATGTATATGCCCCACCATATGTTAAAAGGACATACTTGCCATTCCTTTATTTATTTTTGCTCTTTCAAAAATTAAAGTGTCAGTTATTTGGAATGCTGTAGTCTGTGGTCTCTTTACATTTGTTTAGTGAGAGCCTTTCAACAAAATCATTTCCATTACAGTGTAACTGCATGGTGACCACAGCTTTGGGCCTGTATAATAAAGATCTAAATTCAAAATTTTTTTCTCATCATTTTCTCTATTTTTATGTTGTATCTCCAAGTCTTTAATTGGAGTCCTGCTCATTGCCATGCTTAGAAGATTTGGCAAAATTTTTAGGAAGGAAGGTATTTGTGTGGTTGAACCTTGTTCTCCTTTGTATTATTATTTACAACAGATTAGAGGGCAGATACAAAATGTTAACAAATCAAAAGAGATGCTTAAATTCAATTTGCACGTGAGCCCCTGGGACAATAAGGACATCAGGCTCTTTGTATCCTAGATTTAAGGCCATGCTCAAGTATTTGGCATCTGGTCTCTATTAATTAGCAATCCTGCAAAGGTATTGGAGGAAAAAGCAGAAAAGTTGAGTCTAAGCTGGCTTTGATTTGCTGTGTGTGATATATTGTGCTGAACACACAGCTGTGCTGTACAGAAGAGTTCAAAAGCCAATCAGATTTTTTTACTTCCTCCTTTTTATTTTCTTCTCCAAAGACAAAATTTTAAATTATAAAAATGTTCTTCATGTAGCAATTAAGTTTGTGTGAGCAAAAACTGCTCATGGCATTTAAAAAATGAATGTGGTCCTGACAAGGCTATCTTAGCCATGCTGCATTATAGCAGGGGTTTGTCCCACTATGGTTAGCTCATAGCAAATACCTGAATTCATATCAACAGAACACCTCTGACCTTTGAAATATTTTAGTTGGGCATCACTATTATCCTGCATCTGACGTAGCTGTGTATGGATGGTGGAGTGCTCGCTGCAGTGACATCCATACCAGTGCATTTAAACACAAATAGGGGCAGACAGCAGCATCTCAGAGAAGTTTCCTGGTCACTTTCAGCTAATCTAAGGCTGAGCTTGTGCTCACCTTCTGCCCTGCTCACACCTTCCCACCACCTCCCTCAAACAGCTGCACGCTTAAGAGGCTTCCTGGTATGACTGAAAACATCCTTGTGTAAGAGTTTAGCTCAAGTGCCAGCTCTGACACCAGGGAGACAGTGGGAAGGAACACCTTTTTATCACCAGTTCAGTTTTAGGTTGGCTTACACTGATAGAGGACCCATGTCCTCAGGTGCCTCTGTGAATTAACTGATCTTACTACCTAAACTTACTGTTTCAGGACATTGCTTCCTTATGGCTAAGAGATGTTCCTTGATTTAATAACACCACAAAGAAAATAAATCACTGAAAATTAACTAAATCCTTAGAAAATAATATTAATGGCATCTTTAAAAATACTTGTGCAATGGCAGTATTTGTGGTACCAGAAAAATACAATTCCACAAAAGGAATACATTCTTGCCATCCAAATTACTCTGAATATCAAAATGTTTTCAGAAAAACAGAAGCGAAAGCTGTGGGCCATAACAGTACGAGGGCAGCACAAGCCTGCTGTGCTAGCAGACCCTTAGCTATCAATGAGGTTTATGCTCAGTGTGTGGACTGCTGGACCCACCAAAACTGTACATGCTTGAGCTTGACCATGGCACCATTTGAATATGAATGACAAGAATGAATTGTCCCAGGAGCAGGGTCTTATTTTGGAGAAATGGCTTTTTGTCTGTACTGGAGGCTGCTGAAGTTTGACCGTCCTGTTGGGTGAACTTTTCTGATGAGATGGGGAAATGCTGCCCATCTGTTGAAGGAGTGATTAAAAAACAAAACACAACAAAACAGGCACTCCAGTAAGGGCAAAGGTTGAAGCTTTTTGTTCTTTGGATGAATCCCTCTTTGAGATGCCTCTCCCTTGGCATCTGGACAAACCCTTCTTTGTGAAGGGACATGAATATGGAGAGACCTGCAGTGCACCCATCTCTTCAGTCTGCTTCAAAGGAAAGTTTCAAAAGTCATTATTTTCTGGCAACTTTAAACATCTGAATGGGGGCAGTGCTGGCTTTACAAACAGTATTAGCTGATTTTGATGACTTGAGCAATTCAGTATTTGCTCAATTAGAGCAAATACTAAATGTGGACTGTGCAGCTTAGCAGGCAAGAGTGTTGGTTTTGCTGACTGGATGTAATGTGTGAATATGGACTTCATATTCAAATAAGATGGTCTTAAGTAATTTCCTGAGCAGACAATAATCCATTCAAAGAATAAGGACATCTGTTCAGGGCCCAGACCTGAAATAAATTGTAGGTTTAGAGACAGGTCTTTTGTCCAGCATTGTTTGGGTACTAGACATGTAAGAACAGCTGACTCTCCAGGTCACAACTGGGGTTTCAATGACATGTCTCTGCTACAGCTGAGCACACCAAATCTTACCTGTGGCTGCAGTTCTGTTCCTGCTGCCAGTTTACACTGCTGTGATAGGACAGGCTTTTACAAACACCACCTTGCTTTAGGTTGCTTACAGTTACATTCCCTTGGGTTTGAACTATGTGTGTGTATGTATGCTACTGTTGATTCAGCCTATACATACACAGAAAACCCCACCAGTAGTCATCAAATGGTTATATTTGTTAGCTGTTACTCAAAAAAAACCACAAGTTTTTGGGAACTATGACCATATTTCATAGGCAATTATGTACCTTACTTTTTAAATTCTCTGTTGCAACTTTCATCTAGGAATCTAGGTTTAGCTTGGATATTAGGAGAAAGTTCTTTACTGTGAGGGAGGTGAGGCACTGGGACAGATTGCCCAGTGAGACTGTGGATCCCTGTTCCATCCCTGGAAATGTTCCAGGCCAGGTTGGATGGAGGTCTGAGCAACCTGGTCCAGTGAAAAGTATCCTCGCTTATGACAGGGGATTGGAACTAGATGATCTTTAAGATCCCTTCCAACCCAGGCCATTCTATGATTCTGTGAAATCTTGTCAAATATTAACTAAGGAAATCTCAAAGAAGTTTGCAGGCAGAGTATCATTTATTCTAATGTGTAAGTAGATAAAACAAGTCACCAGAGAGCTAAGTAACTTCATGGATATTTCACAAGAAGTTGCTTCACTGCAATCAGCAATAAAAAAACTAATGATCATGTAAGGAAGCCAACATCTTAAGAAGTTATCACATGATTTTTGTCACTCCCTGCTGTGTTTGCCTTCTATGTGAAGAGAGCTCCTCTGTCAGCAGCTTCACCTCAGCTGCTCTGAGAGTTCTGCACTCATCCCCTCTACATCTTGCAAGAAACAATTATGTTACATTACTCTATATGGTAACCTTAACTGCCCTCCAGGAATCATTGTGAAGGGCCAGATCTTATCACAGTTTTCTTAAGCTCCATGTCAGAGCTGGAAGTTCCACTTTTCCAAGGCACCCTATTGCCAGCACAGAGCTTTAAAATATTTTCTACTTTTTACTTGCTACCACTAGAAATAAACAGAAAAATGTTTGATCAACTTCAAAAGAAAACCAGTCTGAAAAAAGTTGCCACCTTCCAACTCAGAGGGAAGCAGGTCAAAGTGTTCAATGAAATGTTCCTGAATGTAGAAGCAGGAGGCAGTGGTTGCAGAGGGCTGTGGGAGCTGTGCCCTGCCTGACCTGCCTGCAGGGACCTGCTGCCAGAGTTGCTGGGAGGCAGAAGGCACTGTCCTCCCATGGCCTCACAAAGCACATTTCATGGCAGGTGAGCTTTGGCAGGAGAGGGGAAGCTTTTCTGAGCTCATCGTTACTCCTGGGGACAGCACAGCCATCAGAGCAATAGCAGGCACTGAATGGGAACTGAAGCTGTCTATATTGGCAATATGCTGCATTTTCAAAGGAATAATTAATTATTGTACTGAGTTCCCAAGGCATGTGGTGGATTCACTGACAGTGGGAATACTTAAGCTTCTTGACCCTTCAAAGGGTGGTGATGTCCTGGTGCAGGCAGAAGGGATGTGCTTGATGTGGGGACTTGTTGCTGACTTGTGCTCTGTGGAGGATCATAAGGACCTCAAAGCTGGTGATCGAATGACCTGGAGCTCTCTGTTATCTAATCCCAGACTCCTTTCACGACCACCACTCTCTTTTGACACCAATATTCACCTTGCCTTCAAACTAGAGAGCCTGTGCTCTGTCTCCATGGGGATCTGGCAGTGCAGGCCTCTAACCATCAGTGGGTGTCAGAAAAATAGCAATTTCAGTTGTATCTTGTAAAAGTCAGCCAAATAATGACCTTTTCTTTAAAATCTCAACTGTGTAAGTTCAACTGAACAACAAAAAAAATTCCTTACTCTTACTTAGGCACAAAGCTTCCTGCTAAATCCATTTTATACTGGAAAATTAGTAACTAGATATTCAAAATTGCTGAAACCTATCGCCTTCAGTAAAATTCTGGAAACTAGCCAAAACAAGGAGAGTGTTTGTTTACAAGAAGTTTTGTTTTGAAAAATGACCAAAATTACATGTGATATCCAGATCAGATTCCTACCACAGAAGTCTTGCTTTTGCTGTGACGCTGAAGTGCAGTGTACAATACAGATTTGGACAATTTCAGGAATTCTTACCCCAAAGCCCTGTGTGTAGCAGATTTTGTCAGGTGGATTTCTTATGAAAAACCTTCATGAGGCCCAGGTTCTGCTGTTTGGTTTCTTTTGGTTTTGGTTTTATTATTTGTGAACAAAAGAGCTGCAAAATGAACATCAGAATGTAAAAGTGAGTCCAGGTAAGCTAAGGCAGAGAGCTGCGTGCTTTCCAGCTGGGACACCCTGTCTGATGTCCCACACCCCCTGCAACTACACAGCACTGGGTGTGTTATCAACTCCTAAGTGCTGTTCTGAAGTCTGTCCAAAGCCCTGCCCAAAATTGTGCTTGGTTCTGTGTGCATGGCTGATATGAGGTGTGGATACCTTGGCTTTCTGAAGCTTGGGTAAGAACTGAAGCCCTAGCAGACCTGGAGAGCAGGCTTTCTGAAGAAGTCAAGACACAAGTTGGCAGAGATGGGACCTGTCATGTTTGTTTCCTGAAATCACTCCTTTCCATAGCAGGGGAAGCAGAAATGACTTCTAGTGGAAGTAAAACCACCCCTGCAGAGTTGAACAATAATTGCCATCTCTATCTGGAAGACACTCAAAGGAATCTTTTTTGTTGTTGTTGAGGTTTTTTTTATTCTTTTTTGGAGTGCATATTGTGTATATCAGCCAGTTCTTTTTCCATGGGCATTCTCTCAGCCTCTCTGTGCTCACTGTGCTTACCACAGTGACACAGGAAGAGAAAGGCTTGTTAGCATAGCTTTGAAATTGTCATCATCTCTTCACTCACTAAAGCTGCTTAACTTCACTTATCTGATTTCAAGTGCTATTACTATAAGAAAAGCATGACATTTACTTAGCTGTTAATGTAATGTCCAAAGAGAAGGATATTCATTCCTACTCCAGCTCCAGTTCTTGGGCAGTTTTACAGTCAACTTCTGCAGGGAATACCAGAGCAGTGATTCATCATTAAGGGCAGTCCATCCCATCTCCAGGTCAGAACACTGGATTTCCCAAATGTCACAGTTTATAAAATACAGTTAGTGATGAGGCTCCATTTTCTGTGCTGTCAATGTTCTGTGTTTGCTTTTAAGGATTTCCAACCCAGAGATGGTGATTATTTTTTTCTCTTTATTCATAGGCATAAATTCAGGAGCTCCAGAAGCACTAAACAACATATATTAGGTGATAAATCAAAGCAGTCTTGGAAAGCGTCGTGTGCCATGGCAGAGACAATCAATAGGAGAACCTGTACATAGCAAATTAGTTCTGTAATGAATTACATTCCAGGCCCTGGGCCCTTCTTGTGTGTAATTGCTGTGTTATCTCTTCCTGTAATAGTACAGAGTATGTGCCTGCACTGATTTGTAGGATATGCTTGTGCTAAGAATTATTCACTGAATTCCTGTAGTTCAATTGCCTCTTGAAGTTCATGGCAAAGCTCACACAAACTGCAGTGGGACAATGATTCAGGATGGTAAATATGTATCAGTGCACACCAGAGATACAAACTGCTATGCAGAAAATCACGGATATTTGCCACGTATGGAAACTCTCATCTCATCATGATGATGTCTCTGTGTAACTGAACTTGCTGTGAGCAAGTGTAAATATAGAAATTCAAGGGAGAAAACAGTGTCCTGGATCATGAAGATATCCATGTCCTGTGTGTACAGTCTCATAGCAGGTTCTTTCCCTAGTTAAGTCAATGGGAATCAGTTAGTCCTAAATATGCAAGGCTATCAACAACTGAACCCAAAAGACACAAGAAGCAAACACAGAGATACATAATGATTCTATTCAGTTTTTCTGCAATGATCGTGTTTCTGATCTTTCTGAATCCCAAAAGGAAAATTCAGTTGTTACCTTAAATAAGTTTCTAGCAGCTCCTGGGGCACATCAGGCTTTTAGACCAAACAAAAGCTCTCTTGCCCCTACGATTGCTGGTCTTTACTCAAGAACAATGAAAAATAATAGAAACACAAGGAGGCCATTTGAAAGATGAAGCCTCTTCAGCAGCGGTAGCACTTCAGGTGATGAATGCTGCTGTTCGAGTTTGGAAAGGCAGTTTCAAAGTCAATGACATGTCTACCTGGCTTGGTGCCCTGTAGGTCTTTCCTCCAGTCCCTGCTGTGTTTCTATGCACAGGAAGGGTAAAACCATGCTCTGAGTCACAACAATGCTATGAAGTTGAAGTCAATGACCAGTTCTGCTTCATTAAAACTCTAATGAGTGTTGCTGGCCCTGGAAGTGTTGGTCAGTGCTCTGTGGCAAAGCTGTGTAGGTTCTTTTGGGGAAATTGGCCACAGCAGGGCCAGTGTGAATATACGGCCACCTCTGATGCCAACTCCTGAAAAGCAGCTGCCATGTTCCAGGGTGAATCAAAGAGAAACCTCCAAGGTCAGAGCTCCAGCAGCACAGAAAAGCATTCTGATGTAGTTACTGACCTGCTGCAGCAGGGAAGTGTGGGTTATATAACTTCCAAATGCAAATGAGAAGGGTCTTTAATGAAGTTTAACTTCAGTATTAGGCTTTTCAGATAACTATGCTATATAAAAAATACAGATTCTTTGCTGTTCCCTTTACTACCACATATTCCAGTTAGCCTAACTCTTCATCCTTGTTCTTAAAAAGTCCAGGTTGTTAGGAATCATTTCATATTATGTATTTATTTCAGAACGTCTTTTTAAGTGCTATGCATGCTTTTAGAGCATGCTTTTCAATGGCAGCTCTATGTTCTTAGGGATGAAGTCTGTCACTCAGGTGAGTTTAAAAGCAGTTTTCTGCCATGTTTGGCACTTTGCATCTACAAGGTCTTTCTGGGGTGCTTCATGCCCACCCCAGTCAGGGACAGGATGCTGGAGCTTCCCTTCCTTGCTGAGCTCCAGCACTTGCTACCCTTCCCACTGAGCCCCATGGGCCGTGGTGGCAGGTTCCCCTGCCGGGCCAGGAGCAGACAGTGTGTCCCGATGGATTTGCCAAAGGAGCCTGGGAGCTGGGTTGTTGCCACTGTGGACTCCCGACAGGAGGGATCCTTGGCAGCATTCCTGGGTCTCTGAATAAAGGTAAAGGGAGCCAATTAGTAGCTAAATGAAATTATGCATTCAGTCGAAGTTTAGACAAGACAGAGTAAACTGATTGCATTCATTGGGCGACTTGAATAAAAAACACCCCTCAAAAGAGCTCTTGCTCCAAAGCAAGGGCTGTTTGCCTGAGTATATTTTCCTTCTAGCCGATGTAAATCGTCCACTCTTTTTTTCCTTTTTTTCCCCCTTTCTTTTTTTTTCTTTTTTTTCCCCTGTCACCTGGCACTCTTAAATCTTTTCATGCTTCGGCAATCAAAGCGATTTTAGATTTGTTTGCTTTCCTTTTACTTTTTCCTGGATCGCTATTTGGGCGTTTTGGGGTTTGGTTTTTGTGGGGTTTTTTTGTTTGTTTGTTTGTTTGTTCGTTCGTTTGTTTGTTCGTTTGTTGTTGTTTTCTGTCGGGGTGCCGGGGTGCCCAGCGCCGCTGTCGCGGGTCGCTGTCGCGGGTCGCTGTCCCAGGCTCCTGTTGTTCCCGCGGCCGCCACGGGAGGGCGCTCCCGGCCAGCCCAGCTGGCTCCTGCGCCGTCCCCTCCGAGCCATCTCAAATCATTCAAAGGAAAGGGAAAAATACAATCTGGGGAGGCGAGGGCTGAGGCAGGAAAGAGGGGTTTTGAACAGCTTTTGTGCTTCTGAGGAGGTCTCAAGGCATTCATGCTCCAGTCGCATCATCCCTTTCCCAATTCCTCCTTTCACTCAGCCACATGGAAGGAAAGAAAAACATTGAAGAAATAAACAGAAAAATGTCATTTTGAATCCGGCTCTGTATTTTCCAGCCCATTCTGTCATTACTTCCATGGGAAGTGACATATTCTCCTGCAATTACCATTAGCAGTTTTATTGCAGGAATGTTCTGCATTCCTCAGGATCCGCAGGCTGCCCGGCGAAAAGCAAACACCGCACAGGTCCCTGCGCTCCAGAGCTGGGCTGGGGATTCGCAGCCAGCGAAGAGAGATCAGCTTTTGTGCCTGGCCACTGGGGCGTTCCGAGCGCTTGCCGCTTGAGCCCGCCTGCGTGGCTGGCCGCGGAGCAATGGCTTAGTGCAGATGCCAAGGCAAAAAGCAGGTAAAGGAGCCCGCAGCTCCCCACAGCAATAGCCGGGAGCCCTGACTAAGCTGGCTTCGGGCTCTGTCTCTCGCCCAGCGGACAAACCCCCATTGGAGCTGCCTGGTGTGAGCGGAGTGACAAAGGCGCTTCCCTGTGCACGACCTCCCTGCTGCTGCTCCTCTTGTCTGTGAGCTGCGTGGTCAGAACTGACTTAGCCTCATGCTGTGTGGATGTAACTTGACAGGAGAGCCTATTTTGACCAGTTCTTCGTATGTCAAGAAATGGAAATGTTTCTTGAAATGGCCAACAGAGAGTTGAAATGAACTTTGAAGTGTCTGGCAAAGGAAGACTGGGAATGTGAAGCCAAATCTTCCACCTGTCATCAAATCTCTGAGATGCCACAATATTTAACACTTGCAGAGCACACAAACATTTATGGGGCATTTGAGAATGAGCAAAGGTGTTTCCTGAAGCAGGAGTTATGGTTCTGTACAGAGAACTTTAATGTCCCCTTGCTATCTGTGTGAAGAATGGGAGGTGGAGAACCAAGAGAGGAGTTACTCAGCTGTTCCCAGTGGAAAAAAGAAACTTCTCCAAAAGAGAAACTTCATTTTATCTTCACACAGCCTGGGGACCTTCACACTTAGAGAAGTAGAAGTCAGTGTGAATATTCAAGCTGGGCAAGCTGTAATGTGAGCAGTGAAAGAAAGTGCTGCAATCAGGCAGAGACTGAGGAATGTAGGTCCCTGGCATGCTGGTTAGAAACTGCTTTCAGGCAAGGTTCAATCCAAAAATGGATTGCAATAGCAGACCATCCAATTTGATTGTAGCAAGACACAGAACAGCAGATGACGAGATCTATTACAATTCAGCCAGAACAGAAGGAAATACTGAGACCTCCTCTGTCAGGTGGGGTGTTTCAGATAGAAAACCTCTACCTTTGGCATTAAACCCAAAACACAGAAACATTAAGCTGCTGAAGCCAAAGCAGCTAAGCCTAGGTTAAACAGCTAGCAGAAATGCCTAGCTGGAGCAGGGGTGGCAGCCTGGGCAGTAATACTCATTCTCTTGGAAAAATTCGTATTTTCTTCCATTTAATCAGTGGTTCTGTCTGCTTCCCTGTATGTTCCTCAGCAGCTCTCAGTTCCCACACTGGGAAGCCAGGGACAGGCAAAGCAGTGACAAAGGCAGTGGTCTCCTTCATGCCTTAGCAAAACCAAGACCTTTCCCTGTCTTGTGTTCCTCTCTGTCCTCTTCAGCACACTTATCTTTCCAGCCTTTTGTACCATCTCCTGACATGCTCCTGTGCCTCCATCTTTATACCAAATCACCACATTTAAAACATTTGGAATTTAAGTCGGCCTTCCTCTGTCTCCAGAAACAACTTTTCTCTGTGCCTTCATCTGTGGGTCTGTGGGTGAGCTCCAAGGAGAATTCATGAGTATGAACCCTTTGATTACTTCATGTGGCTCTTGCACAACCAGATAGGTTTCAGTAACACATGTGCTGTGCTTAGTGTAGAGAACCATCTCTTTCATCAGTGAAAACACAGCCCCTGTGCCTGCCAGGCTGGCTCCGTGGCTTTTATTGTCTGTCAAAGGAGAGGGATGGCTGCACATACCCATGAAGGCAGGTTCAATGGGTTTTCAGCTGTGAAAATATATCTGCTGTCTCCCCCAGACCCAGAAAGACTGAGTGCAGCCACAGAGCAAGTTCTCTTCATGTAGATAAAACCCCTTGAGCTCCCCAGAGCTCAGTCTTCCAATGCAGGAGCACTGTAGGGATCTCCTTCACCCAACCCACATCTATTTTTGCAGTCCCACTGCTGGTCTGCCTCCAGTGGCCCCAGCACAGCTGTGCTTTACCAAACCCCACATGAAGCTTCTCTAAAAGTTGCCAGAAGGTGCCTGCAGCCACCTTTCCAGCAAAAGGAAAGGGTTACATGCGTCATTAGCAGGCCATGTTTACACAGAAAAACCAAAACCCCTCACAGAATGTGACGTATGCACACAGAGAGGCCAGTTGCCTTTTTTGAAAACACAGTGACACACTCGAAGGCTGCCAGATTCTGCAACTCATTCATGGTGTGCAGATGGTGAAGCTTTTCAACAGATTGAGAAACCTAGGGGAAAAAATAAGAATTAAAAAAAAAAAAAGAAACAAGACTTAGGAATTACAAAAGCCAAACACAAATCCTCTGACAATTGTCGCTGCTTGGAGTTACAACAGATGCAGAGGATGGCAGAACCACTGTCAGTGAATCACCATAGGATGTGTCGATTTGCTTAATTCCTTGGGAGTCGTGACATGACTCATTCCCAACCTGAAGACCAAGGGAAGGTTTTGAAGGGAAAAATGTTGAATAAAGCAGACTCTTTGCAGAAGAACGAGGACAGTTTTAATCCTAGCCTTTGATATAATTTCATTAATGCTCTGTGATGTGATTGCAAAACAAGGCCATCCCTGTTTGGTAACATCAGGCACTCATCTTTAGTGGAGCAAATTTGCTACATGTTGGATGGACAATGCTGAGCAAGACTTCACTTCTTTCACTGACAAGTGTTGTCTAATGTTCTGATGTGTTCTTTAAACACAGTTTTGTAATTGGTGTGCCTACTCTGCAGGCAGGGCCCTAAAGAAGTGAGTGCTGTAAAAATACTACTCAAAAGACAACATCCTTCTTTTCCAGTGAGGATATGTCAAGCCTTGCATCTGATTCACATGGGAAAAGAAATTTTGATTGTATGAGTCATTTCAGCCTTTGGATACTTAACAAAATGTACAGTGTGATCTGATGCATGACTAATGTGTTTGTGTATTTAAGAGTCTGTGGGTGCTAATGGAAGTTATGGAGGCATATCTAGAAAAGAAGACACTTCTGAGAATATTTCATTACTTTTCATTTATACATAATCAGCTGCTATTTTATAGATCTAAAAAAAAAAAATTCCTCAATATGTGTTTAGGACAGCACTTCAAAAGTCCCCTACATCAAGTCTTTTTTTAAACATCCCACTCATCTACCATTAACCATCTCATTGTGTTTCATTTCAGCTCATTTGCAAAGCCTGCGCACTGTCTAATTAACACAAATTTTGTTGCTTGCTGCAAGCTTCCCTTCTCCAAGCTGTCACTCCCAAATATGTGGAGCAGAAATTTCAGCCTTTGTTAATTGCATTTGCAAAGTGACCTTTATTCTCTCTGGATGCCTCCATTATTCACAGGTAGTTACTAAGTAACCTGTAGGAATGCTGCAGGCGTGTCATCTCTTACTGAGAGTTGCGCTCCCTGGCTGTTCAGGGTTGGTGTTGTGGGACTGAGGGCCTGAAACCTCTGCTATTGGCTCTACCCTCCATTTGGAAAGGATGTTCATGAACCAAACTTCTTGAGACTTTTTGATTATTGTCATGACAAATTGAGCTTGAAATAGCAAGAGGAAAATGTCCTGATATTTGTCAATCTCTTTAACCAGCGGTTTGCATATAATAATTCAAACAAAATAATTAGTTGCATTTTTAATTAATACAACCACGACCATTAATATTAAATAACTTCTATTCACCCTAGTTGTGGATTTTTGTGGTGAGGATTCATTCTAAGAACTGCTCATGTTGAACTTAGTGAAAATTTGTGAATAGTTTCAGTTATAACTGGCAGCACTCTGAAACACATTGGTATTGAATCTTCACATTTAGATCTTTGCATTCTTTGAATTAGTGTTTATAATAGAATCATAGAATGGTCTGAGTTGGGAGTGACCTTAAAGATCATCTACTTCCAAACCCTCTGCCATGAGCAGGGACAGCTTTCACTAGACCAGGTCGCTCAGAGCCCCGTCCAATCTGACCTGAAACACTTCCAGGGTTGGGGCATCCACAGCTTCTCTGGGCAACCAGTTCCAGTGCCTCACCATTGTCACAGAGAAGAATTTCTTTCTAATATCTAATATAAACCTATTCTTTTCCAGTTTGAAGCTGTTCCCCCTTGTCCTATCACTACATGCCTTTGTAAAAAGTCTCTCTCCAATTTTCTTTGAGACTCCCTTCAGGTACTGGAAGGCCATGATTAGGTTACTCCAAAGCCTTCTCTTCTCCATGACTAGTTCAGATTTACTTTACACACACACATTTTTCAGGTCTCCCATGAGTATCTTGTTGACCCATCTCCTTTCCTTTCCTGCTTTTAGCTGTGTTTTGCACAGGCACTACCATGATATTTGAACATCCATCACGTTGTCTGGCACCACACTGGAATGAGGTATGTAGGCAGAATGGACAAAAAATTAATTTTAAGCTCAGTGTTCAAGCCCATCTCAATTGAAATAGATAACATTATCTCTGTTTCATCCTTCTGCTGTTAGTACTGAGCAGAATTGTCACAGCATGAAGGAGCCGGGACAACCAAAAATACCTTCTGAGTCTCTCTCAGGTCAAATATAGTGTCATCCTAGTCCTGTACTGAATTTAAAGCAGTTCCAGTAGTGATGCCAGACAGTGGCTCCAGTACCTAATTCTGCACCTAACAGAGAAATGACATAACACAAGAAGAAAAAGAAACTTTGAACTGGTCTGCCCCAGGACAGTAGGACACAGGACAGAAAGCATTTTCAATGATCCCACCACTGGCTTTAGACACAAAAGAAAGGAATGAGGTGCCTCTGTCAAGTTTGCAGTTCTGTGGCCAAGTGTTCTCAACCAGAGACAACTCCTTTAGGTGGTCAGCATTAAAACTATTAGCGGAAAGATTTGACAGCCACTATGACTTGAGTCAGTTGAAAACTTCTGCTTCCCTCTCTGGAAGTGTTTTAGGACAGTTTGGGTCAGGATTTGAGCAATCAGGTCTAGTAAAAGGTGTTCCTGCCCTTTAAGGACTTTAAGGTCCCTCCCAACCGTGATTCTATCATCTGTCTGCCTTTGAACAAGAACAAAGGCCAAATGCATGTAGCAAAGCAGACACAGAGCTCATGCTCTTCTGAAAATGCACGTGCTATGAACAATGACCTCTGTGTCAGCCCACAGCACTGTCCTAGCACTGAACTGGCCTTGGTAACATTACAAAACACCTGCTCCTTTCATATTTTTATGCTATTATAATCATTGCTCCACAGAACAGCAGAGGAACATTGCCCTTCCTTTCCCAGAAACTGTACAGATCTGTATGCTTGTGTTGCAACTGCACCACTCATAAATTGGCTGCTCAGCAGTGTTACAAATGCCAGGTGTATTGCAGTATTTTTCACTTTCGAGGCAGTGCATTTATCAAGCACTGTTTTGGGATTACTCTGTTTCCCCATAATAGGTGACATTTATGTGACTTGCAGAGTTGTGACATTACCTTGGCTTTTGCCAGCAGCTGCCTGGTGCCATTCCTTGCAATGCCACCGATTCCTGCAGCAGGCATGGGAGAATTGACAATCCCTGCAGACTTTTCAGGGATCAGGCTCTGTAACAGTGATGTCCAGGTGCTGAACCTAACTGAAAGGGAAGATATGTTGATATAGAAACAGTGCAGGCAATGTTGCATTTCTGTGGAGCTGCTAAGTGCTTATTCCTTTGGGAGCCAGCTGTGGAGCTGTGGTCTGGATGCAGGCCCTGGCATACAGCAGACATTGAATAGGAATAGGTTTACTCCATACTTATATCTGTTTAATCCTCATAAAAAGCTCCAACAGATTTTTGTTTCCTTTTCATTTTGCTGCAAATGTATTTTGGGAAAGCAAATTGATTCATGTGTCCATCCTGTGGCTTTATTTAGCAACTTTGAGTGTCGTTTCTCATTTTGCATAAGCTGCCCTCACCTGCTGCACTGATTGAACTAAATGGACAAAGAAAAGGGAAATATGTGTGTGTTGGGGAAAGAGTAGAGAAATTGTGTCTGGTTTGATGAGGTGATTCCCTGTCTGAGACGAAGGGAATCTCTTACTGTTGTGCCAGTGCTGTTGGAAACTCTCAATAGCATTTGATAACGAGAAGTCTTGTGTGCAACTTTGAGTTAGCAGACTACAGACTCACTGGCAACAGGGATTTATTTTTTTTCCTTAGAGCAGTCTGGTGTCTGATATCTGCAACCAGATGCTGTGACTCTGTCCTGCTTCTGATTTAAAAATATACCACTTGCCAGGCAGTGTTACCAGGGGCAGGAGCTGATGGTGCCCATGGCGTGTGCTGCGGTGGGACTGGACAGTCACCCCAGGTGCTCAGGGGAGACTGCTGGTTCCATGAACATTAATTTCTTTGCAGTGCCCCAGCCTGCCAGGCCATAGTGAATGTCACTGCAATAGTGCAATTGCAGGAGGGATTTCTCTGGGCTGTGCTTCACCTTGGTTAAAAAGGTCAACTTTCTGCCAAAGGATACAACTGCAGTTGACACCAGCTGTCTGAGTACCTGTAGCAGAGTGGCACATGGTGACCAGAGTTAAAGTCCACATCATAGTGGTGAGCTTTCCATCTTGCAGAAGAAACCTCTCTGGGCTTCCCTTTCACCAGAGACTGACTACTTATCACAACATCTTTCTGTTTCTAGGGCAAAAGTATTAAAGAAAATTTTATGTCCCTACTGTGGAGTGATATAAAAGCAGTAGTCCTTCCCTGGCGTGTAGTCCTAAAGCATGCCACTTTGTGATACAGAGCCACTCCGTTATAAATCAGAGCTTGCAATTGTCCAGGTTTAAAATGCAGACTCAAAAGGCACTGCCAGTGGTGAAAGACTGTATTTGTGTCATCGTGCCAGTATGCTGATCCATCAGTGCTGGAGCATGTGGGATACCTCTGTGACAGCTTTCACAAAGTCATACATCAAATTACAGGCACATGCCTGTGCCTTTGGAAAAATGGCTTTTGTGAAACTCATTTCTTCCTGACTACACATTCAAATTCTGTGAATGAATCACTGTAGATAGAAAATAAAGAAAATAGAGTGGAGTAGCGTAAAATTGGAAAAAGTACTTCAAAGTGTATTAAGGGTGACAGTTTATAGTGAAGCAGGTAAACAAACATCTCTCTCCAATCTCTTCCTCTTTCATTCACTATTACAGTGCTGCACTGGTGAGAAGCTGTAGCAACCTGGTCACTTCTAAAATTTCTTCAAAATAGTACAGCTGTACTTGTCAGGAAAAGTAAGTCAGTCAAGGAGAATTTTGCCAAAAGCAAACGTTACTCTTTGGGGAAAGAGATTGGATTTGGCTTTGAATTTGGCTCTAGGGCCTAATGAGGACACAAAAGGCAGCGTTCACTTTTGCATTCTGCAACATTCACCCCAAAAGGATGGTGAGGACCAGGGATAACTGTGTGCATCCCAGGGCAGTGAACCCAAGGGGATCTCCTGAGCTCCTGTTTGGCAGATATAAGCAGCCAAGCAGGGGACAATGTATGAACAGCACACCAGTGACATATATGAGAACAGACAATGTCAGAAAGGCCTGAGGTCATTCTGGCCAGCTTGATTTTTACTGGCTTCCAGTTCCTGTTTTAAATTATGTTACTGAGATTATGGATTTAAAGTGTGTTCCAAAAACAAGAGAGATGAGCAGTAAAAAGATTGTATATAACAAGTTCAAAGTGAGAAGTCCATTGGTTGAGTAGTGAAATTGTCTCACCACAAACCCAAAGCTAGCCCCTTGCTAGCTGAGTTTCTCCAGAGAGCACTGATACAGGTATCTGGGCCACCAAGGTTCACCAGATGGGATGCTTTAGCAGTACCAGTTTCTTATATACTGTGAGCTACAAAAACTGCTCCTTCACAACAAGGACCAGGAAAGTAGAAAATGAGGGTGGACATCTGTTTCTCACGGTATACAAAAATGAGTATGCATAAAGCTTAGAAACTCTATTTTTTCTCCTGCCATGAGACTTCAGGAGGTTCTGACACTGTGAACCATGATGTAGATCTGCTCCTGATATAGATACAAGGGTAGAGAATTGATGATTATTCTCACATCAAATACTGCAAGGTCAGCATTTGGGAATGGGTCTAATTTCTTGCATATCCTGTAGCAACAACCAGACTGTCCCAGTAATCCAGACTCATGGACAGGCTCATTAATTTCATTAATCCAGACTCATTAATTTTCACTTCCTGAGGATGCATGCCACCCAGAAATAGGAATGCCAGTAACTGCAGAATTTCTATCAATTCAATATATAACAGAGGAAGATAATTGCTTCAGGTAATAGATAACTGGGCTAAAATAGCAGTACACCTGGTGTGAAACTGCACTGTATAGGCTTTTCCTCATAATTTATTGGTGTTGAAAACTACAGTTGTGAACAACAAATGTTCTTCAGACTTAACACGATGATACTTGGTAAAGACTCTGTACCAGTGAAGGATTACTAAACTGCAGAATCATAACAATTTCTCTTTCTCACATTCTGTTGACTCTTCTCTGCCACTTGCTAATCCATCACTACTCTTTACATCCTTGTCCTTCCTCTTGCTGCAAATGATCCCTGTCTAAAAACATAAGAAGAGGCAAAGATAATGTTTTCCTTCATTTCGTTGCTACTCTTCTTCATATGATTTTTCTCTCTGAGTGGGTGTTCTGTAGCACCAAATTAATGCTGGTGAAATGTGCACATCCCAGCTCATTCATGGTGGAAACCTTAGTGGGGCCATATCTAGGTCACTAGTGTGCAAATAAGTAGGTCAGTAAGGAGTGGAAGTAGGTTATCCAATTGTTATGAGGGGTAAGGGCTGCCCATCCACTTCTAGGATACATTTCCAGAACACAATAAGGCAGCATCACAACTGACATTGACATTGACATTGACTGGTGTCGCCTCTGGGGATATCCACGGAGATGCCAGGAAATAAATGGACAAGGAAACAAAACTACCCTGTCACATGGGAGAGGGCACACCCAGGTCTCGATGCAGGCATATTGGGAGAACAGCACGTAGCCTGGCTGGTCAACCTTTTGCTTTCCCATCTATTCTGTGCCTGATTAATGGACAGAAAAAGGACTTCACTTCCCAGGGCTTTATTCTGACACATTTCATCAGCTCTATCACTTGAGAGTACATAGAAGACAAATAGTTTTATCCTATTATGTCAGAACAAATTGCAGCCCGCAGGCCTGATTCTCTGCACCATTATGCCAGTTTTACGCTGGTGCAGTTTTACGCTGGTGCAGTTTTACTGAGCACTGATGAGCTCCACCAGACTAAAACCAGCATGACAGCATGAAGATGCACGTTCTTCATCTTCCAGAGGATGGAAGATAGAGCTCCAATGCCCTGCTGCGTAGCAGTGCTCCCAAGTACAGCCTCGATGAAAAGTAGGGCCAGACACTGCACTTTGAAGCATGGTTATTTCCAGGGCAAGGAACAGAGAGATATAGTCAAGGTACTGTGCAGTAGTTGTGTTATGGCAGGTCCTGGTTTGGCTCTCACTTCTCTATGGGAGGTTACAAGAGGAACGAATGGCATATTCCCAATGGCTAGTGGCAATTTGGAGTCATGTCTCCCCTCAGGTCTGTGTCCATTTACCTTTCAGCCTTGGATAAAAGCATTTCACAAAGCATTTGAAAGTAGGTGCTTTGGCAGTATCTGTTCTGTGGTTTCCAGGTAAAGAAACAGCTGCTCAGAATGAGGTGGAGAGGGGATGCAAAGCAGATGCCATGTGGTAATTTTTAAGAAAAAAGACTCTCGTAGTCTACTCCTATTTGTTGTCTCATTACAGTCCCCCAAAGCACCTGAGGATGAGGAATGTCTTGTCCAGAGTTTGTCCTGATTTCTTAAGTTTCTCCAGGCTGGCCCCATGCAGCCAGTGAGCTAGAAGAAGGAGGAGGAAAGGGACATAAGCCACCTGGCTTATGTAGTTTCTTTGCTCATCTTTCAGTGTTCTACCTTCCTATCCAGGCTGGTTTGGATGTAAAACCAAATTGAAGAGAGGAGGGAAGGAAGTGAAGCCTAACATTAACCTGAATAAATCTGAAAAATTATGTATATTCCCTTTGCCTCTCTCCGAGAATGAAGTCTGTGTCCATACTCCAGTTTTCAACTAAATTATTTTGAAGTACAAAGGTATATAAGCTCTAAGCCTTTCAATAGCTGCAATGAGCTCCAGCTCACCCTTAGAGTCTTCTCTGATAGTTTGAAAAGAGTAACTGAGTAACACATGCAGAAAGGGGGAATGACAGATGCCATGTCAAACAAAGACAAAATACAAATTACTACAGTGATCTTAGCTATATAAAAAATATGCTGACAGGAGACTAGGGTGCTTTTTGGCATAATTTTTTAATGGGAATTTCTTTAGTACCCGCCCTGTAATATCTGATTGCTCCATTCAGTGGTTTTCCCCTTGCTCTCTCTGCTTTGTCCTAGCCCTATCTTAGTGCTGCAGAGCCCTTACAAGTACCAGAAGCACTACTATTATCTGCAGTTTCCTGGGTGCAGCATAACATGTGATCCAAGAACATCCCTCCTGTCCACTTCTCATCTCTCTAGATAGCAGCACTCTGCAGAACTCAGTTACTATTCACTGCTTCCAAAAACCCTACTTTTTGCTTTGCTGGGAGCTGGAAACTGCTGATATGTGTAACTTAGTGTGTTTCCCTTCAGGTTTATAAATTACCCATAGGCTTTGTTACACACAGTTCTCGCATGGTAGGAAAAAAAAGAAAAAAAAGGAAGAACTCACTCAAATATAAAATAAGCAAGTAACTGAGCATGCTTGCTTGGAAATGGCTAGATTTTTATCAGGAAAGAAGCATACACAGAAACCTTACTTAAACAGCAGCATGTGTCACTCTCTTTAAGGCTTTTACTTAGGAATAGACACTATATTCCATAATATGTGTATATGCAATAGATTTGAGGACAAATAGTTGCCATTTAATTCCTGATAGAAAATTTCAGAACACTTGAATAGATTAAGTCTCAAATTCACTCTAAGCTAGGTAAGCAACATAAATCTCACCACAGAATCACAGAATCAGCTGAATTGGAAGGGACCCACAAGGACCATCAAATCCAACTCCTGGCCCTGCACAGGACCATCCCCAGGAGTCCCACCTGAGAGCATTGTCCAAATGCTCCTTGAACTCTGTCAGGCTGGTGCTGTGACCACTGCCCTGGGGAGCCTGTTCCAGTGCCCAATCACCTTTTTACTCTTTATCTACTGTATACTCACTGATCCAGGGGGCATGGGCTACAGCTATACTAGTAAATTAAATCCCAAGACTATTCTCTGGACTGAAGGCCATCATGTCCCTGGTCTTAAATTCTCCTGCTCCCAAAGCTAGGATGCTGGACTGAAACTGCCTATGGTGAGTGGTACTTGGCCTATCCTACATGTGCCCAGAGATAGTTTGGGAGGCAAAACTGCGCTGGTCATGACTCCAGTGACCTAATAAAGTTAAGCTCAAGCCCCATCAACCAACTGCAGTGGAGAGTTTCCTGTTGCTGTTTAACCAGAGAGAGTTTGTGCCATGACAAGAGCTCAGCTCCTGAATCTCAGTTCTTCTTTCCACGGCCTGAGATCTCAGATCCATTGTAAATTTTAGGATATCATTGCTGTACTTTGCAAACCCTGGTGTCTATTCAGAGCAAAGGAGACAGACATTAGGTAAATAAACCAAACTATGGTGCTGTATAACCTTACAAGATGCATGTATGTGGCTTTAGGCTAGATTATTCTTGTACTTGAGCAGCTAAGTTCACCATCAGTAATGTATAAAAAAGGCATTGTGTTGACACAGTTGCAGAAAAAGTCCAAGTGTGACTGTGAGTCACATTTCACTTATACTTGCATTTCTATACAGCCCTTTCACAGTGCTCCTGCTCTAGGCAGAACTCCCTACAATTAGTCATCTAATTCAAACTAATTATTGTGGCAGGAGAAGATTTCTGAGTGCTTGAAGAGAAGGCATTGATTTTTTGTGGGCTGTCTGCTGTCGTGACATTTCAGAAGAGAAAACAAAACACAACAGAGGAAGAAGGAACAGAGTGTAAAGAAAAAAACTAGGGAAATATTTTGATTGCAGAGGAAGTTGGCTAGTCAAGGAGTCTCTATCTGTGCATGATGCTGTTTGTTTTCTGGTTAATTTTAGATACTGGATATTGGACAGCAAGACAATTGTGAAGGCTTCCTAGTGGGTGGGACTGGTTTTATGACCCATTAAGCTATTGCAGAATAACCATGAAGAGTGCATTAAATCAGTACCTTCAGCAAAGGTAGGCAGAGTTGCATGCTCACATGTACATATTTCATACTCTTACACTCTGCCCTTTTGCACTGAAGGTATTTGTGCATTTCCTGGCGCTGAAGACAGAGTGTGTATTAGGGATTCTCAAGCCAAGGGAAGGGCGGCAATAATGCAAGTCAGCACAGGGGAACTTCAGTAGGCAAGGGAGACTTAGAGCTTCCTTTCAAGCTATTTCAAGAATTATGAAAAGTAAAATGGCTTTGGACACTTTATGCAATTTTACAGGGTGAGAGCATTAGAAATGTGTCTGGTACACACAAAAACGGGCCTACACATTTTTCTGTCATCATGAAGAAATTCACTGGAAATCCACAGATTAATATTTTTTTAATTGTTCTACCCTCATGGGGTTTAGGAATAAGTGACCAAAAATAACGATGCTACTGACCCAACATGTGCATACCAGAACAGCAGAAAAAAATTCCAAGCTAAGCAAAGAAATTTTTTTATTAGTCTTTCATTCAAGTCAGGGGCTTTTTCATTCATCTTGTGGGTTTTACAGCAAACTGTTTGCACAAAGCAAGGAACTGTTCCCAATCCTACAAGGTAAACAATGCTAGGTATCAGTTTCTCTTCACATCATTTCTGAGTTGGATCCATCTCTGTCCAATCATATATTGGCATGATTTTTTTATGTCAGTTATGGGGGTAAATGATTCATTTCAGAAGGATCTTTCCTATTACTTACATGGCAAAACCCATCCTCAGAGATCCACTGTGTGATCACAAATTGCACATGGATGTTGGAGGTCTTTATTTGTAGGTAATCTGGACCTCAGATAACACTTTTCAACACCATCTACTTGAGGTTTGGAAAAATCCCAATCACATAGGTTGATTGTATTCCCCTGTAGCTCGTTGTGACAACTGGTTATTCAATGTTTGCAGAGGGATCTGATAACAAAATATGCTTCAGGCTGCTTGTGTCCTGTGCATAAAACATTAGATTTTCTTAATGCAACATTAAAAGGCTGCCTATCTCCAGGGACTGTTCCCCCTCGATATATGCACACCTATAAAATGAAAGCACAGGAGGCACAATTGCATTCCATTGTTTTTAAAACTCCCTCAAATAGCACAAAGTCCCCTCCTCCAGTGAGAAGAAGCAAAGGCTCCCAGAAATAGGGAGGGGTGTTGTGTGCTTGTTTCCTACTTCTCTTACCATTCATGTTTTATCTCCATAAATACTCACAGGCTGTGGATAGGGTTTGCTGGAGACAAAACTCATCAGCCTTTGCTGTTCTTAATGCAGAATGTACCCTTGAGGAGGCCAGTGCTGACACACTTGGTGTTTCAGTCTTTGCTTCAATCTGTCTCCTGTCAAACCAAGCCTCATTCACACATGGAAAATGTGTGCAAACCAGTTCTTTCCTCCTGAAACCATTCAGAGCCACGTGGAGGGGTGCTCTTGACTGCTCTCAACCAGTACCCTACCTATCTCTATTATTTATATACATATATTAATATTTATATATTTATCTGCACATGTAATGATTAACAATCATCTTGAGAACTGAACAGAACTTTTATGGCAAAGTAAGTAGCATATACTCATTTGACAGATAATTTATTTTCACTACGTCAGTCTGAGAGAGTGGGGGAAGAAAAGGCAAAAAACCCAAAGGACCTAAATTGCTCCTGGGTTTTGAACTCCAGCCAACATATAATATTTAAGGCTGATGCTTTTCAAGAGCTTCCAAAACACATACAAGATGGAAAATTAAATATGCAGTCAAACCTGGACAGTATTTTTTTAAACAACCATGGTTCCTACCAGTTGTTGTGATGAAGCTGTGGTACACAGATACGAGTGTTTTTTGTGGAATTCTGCAAGGGAATGAATCTGAGGCAGATGGAGGAGAGAGATGATCTGTTCTAGGGGGTTATTTTCTGGGTCTCTGCTGTATCTTCCCTATAAACTTGCATCATATTTTCCTATGTCCAACTCCACCTCCAAAAACAGCATGACCAGCTCCTTTTGTGTTCCCATCATGTCCACATTCTTGTTTCATTAACAGCTTTCTTGGGCCAATTCTCCACTAACTCCAGCCCATTTGCAGGTCTTCTACCTTTACTTATCCCAGCAACTGAGCAAAAAAGAGTGTTTAGTGGCTTTTTCAGAAGCCATGCAGAAATTGTTGTGTAGGCAGTCACCTACAGTGCTGCTAATTGGCCAACTGCTTCTTCTAAATCCCTTCAGAGCAAATAAAAGAAAGAGGTGATGTCTGCCTTTCCATTACTAGAAGCATTAATGTGGCCACTTCTCCATCTTCTTAAGAGTTTTACACTAAATGTGGGCAGTTTTAAAATATCTTTCACTACATTTGTTTGAAATTGGTTAAAAAGGTCAAAAGGTGCTATTGCAAGTAGCAGCAGGGATGATGAGGAAAACTGATGGATGGGTAGATAGATACCAATTCACATAAGCCTTGTTTCCTTAGGAACCAGACTGAAAGCAAGTTAGAAATGTTTAAAAATGATTCTTGTTTGTGCTTTGTGGTTAACAGATCTGGGGCTTATGCTGTTGTTGCTATGGGTACATTGTTATTGTGTACCATAATATAATAGCACCAAAGAGGGCTAGTGCCAGGAGATAAGACCTAGGTCTGTTGTCACATCAGCTTCCATGCAGTCCAAGGGATATGATGCTGTGCTCTAATTAATGCTGACTTCAAATGCCTCAATCTCAAATTAACATGCTCAACTGACTTGTGGTTAAGAGAAAGACAAGGAATGTGTTCTGATCAGCCCTGGCCCATGAGAAGCATCAGTGCAATCCAGTCCTGCTAAACCCAGAATTTTTTTACTCATCTTCATCTTAATCACAATCCATTTCCTCCCAAGAAGGAGCGAAAAGGAGGTGAAGTCCTCCTCTCATTCACACTGTCCAGACTCCTCTCTCTGGCCAGACATTGTACTTGTCTAATGTCCCTCTGAGCGTGCTGGTGCTCACTGAGCCTGGGTGGAGCAGAGCAGCAGTGACCTGCCTGCTCACAGGCAAGCCCTCAAAGGAGCCTTGGGGTATCTCTGCTGGAATGTCGCAGGTATAGCAGCGATGCTCGTTCCTACCACACCAGGAAGACAAGCAAACTGAGCCTTCCTGGCAATGCTGATCTCTCCAGAAAGTGGAGGAAAATTCACCTCTCCCAAAGAAAAGTCCTTCCTTCCGAGGAGCAGTATGTTTGCTGTCTGTGAATATGTGAGAAGGAAAAGAACAGAAAGGAAATTTAATCTAGAATACATCACAGTCAAGAAGAGATAAATACTAACTGATAATGAATGCCTGTAACCTTGTAATTTAAGGGTTCCAATTGACAGAAGAATGAAGTAATGAATGATTAGAATAGCAGAGGGGACAAAAACATGGTAAATTAAGCTCAGTGAACATAAAAGGAAGATAAAAGGCAGTTGCCTACCAAAAGCCTATGTCTGATGACCTAGCAGCACCTTCCTTCCTACGCTCCTGGGGACTGCTCCCACACCGACTCCTCCTCGCCCAGACACCGAAGGTGCAATTAGCTGGCAGTTGTGGGTTGTGAGTCATTCCAAGAAAAACTACCCCCTTCAAGCAGAGACTAGTGAGTAAAAAGGCTCACAGGTCACCTAATACAAGTGGTCAGTGCCATGAAGTGTCATCTCTTCCATGTTGACAGGACCTTCATTTGTGGCCATAAGTGCTATCCACCACTGCTGCTCAGGATGTGCTTTAATTACAGCATTGCCTGTGCCTTGCAGCTTGCCCCTAGCTTCCTATCAAATGTTCTTCTCTGAACCCACTGTCAGTCCTTGTCTCCCATCAGCTCCTTCCTCTAGGAGCTACTTGTGCTGACAAGGACCCCATCCAACTTCCTACCAGAATTATACGTATGTCCCTCTCTTCCTCTGAAAGTCCAAAAGGAAATAGGTACTCAGATTTCATGGTGATGAAAACCCCTAAAAATCTCTAAGAAGGAAGGAAAACAAACAAACCATCCAGTCTGCCTTTTGCCAGCCCTCGAAAGGACTATAATGACAACTATAGCGTGAATCCAGAATGGAAGACCAGGAAAGTTTGGCGTCTGCCTTAATTCTGGATCACCTGGTTGTGACTGATGGCTCACCAGAGTCATCAGTCACAAACAACTAGACATTGTTGTGCTCCATGATTGCCTGCAAAGCAAGTACACAGACTAGCACAACCTTTTTAAAGACTCTGTTTCTCATCAGGATTCAATTGTGAAAAATCTGCCTTCTGCAGAAACTTGTAGTCTGGGATTTAATGGCACAGGCTTATTATGTAAAAGGTTACCAGCCTGCTCACAGGCACATAATGCTGACCATTTTCTCTAGCACCTTCTGGAGCAACTGCTGGCAAACAGAAGAAGTAAGTCACTGCTGGGCAGCTCTAAGAGTCCAAATGCTACAGTACATAGGAAAGAGCAACAGCATAATTCTCCTGTTCCAGGAAGAAGTTCAGTCATGTACAGTAGGTTAGGCTAGGACACGTGGCACATCTAGAGCTCCTCTAATATCTGCAGTCTTGCATCTCTCAACCCATGTCTGTATCTGGCCAGTGTGTTTTGGCTGGTTGGGTTTTTTTAAATTTTTCCAGCAACCATTAGCTTTTGAGATGCACACAGCCTTTTGCATATATAAGTGGTCAGAGTTTGTTCAACACTTTTCCTACTTTTTTCATTTCACATGCTAATAAGGTTCAGAGACAGTTACTGCTTAGATTAAGAGGCCTTCAAAGAAACTCTCTGTGTGCTGGAAGTTTAGGGCTGGACTGCAGGCGACATCTTGGTTCAGGACAACACGTAGGGACATGCTTCAATTTATTAAAATCTGGAACCTAATTAGAGCACACCCTTTTTTTTTTTGAGCCAGCAATGAATTAATGTAAAAACCAAGTCACAGCTCCCTGACTGTGAATGCTGCGACAGACAGGAACAGGGAATGAAAACCATGGAAATGAGTATACTGTGCCCAAAAGTTCATGCCAAAAATCTTGGCCAGATAGTGTTGATTGTATGAAGAAGTGAGACCTTGTTCTAGTCAGTTTACAAAGCCATGTCTATATGAACAAAGATATGTTCAAGCAAGCATTGATTATCCACTTTAAAGTAGTATTTTAAACATGCTTTGGCAATATTGAGGACTCAAATGAAAATTATCTAGAATGTTACTCATATAACATTGCTTATATGCTT